>JAEMWC010000368.1:635000-742500 GCA_016490735.1 Pachyseris speciosa
CTGTATAGCAAACAGTCAAACAATATTCACAAAATAATAATTGCTAGAAGTCAGTCGCTACTGCAAAGCATCTGTTGTGTTAGAGATACAATTGCCAACATTCTGTCAGTTAATTTTGTAATTGTTGGAAAGTTTATGATTTCTGCATAATAGACAGAGTATTTTAAAACTGACAAATGTAATATTATTATTATTATTATTATTATTATTATATTTGTCTCACTTTTGTAGTCAAATGAGATGTAGTTGTAGTCACTTGTCACTATTAAGACTATAACTGTAGACTATCTGAAGTGATGACATTGTGGAAACAAGTCATAATACATTTGGTGCCATGTTGGTGCCCTTAGAGGGACACCAACATGTCGTCTCCATACTATATACACTATAATCTTGAGTGAAACCCTTTGCCGAATAACTCGAGCTCAGAATATCGCACAGCCCTGAAACTTGGACACGTTTATCTCAAGTTCTTGACTTCATTTATTGAATGGTAAGAGATTTTAGTTTTGTCAGTATTTGCGTGATACTTGCGTAACGTGCAAACCAAGAATAGAATGTGTCCATGAGGAGGTTTTCAGAGACTGTATGATCATAATATTATGACCGGTGCAAAAATCATGAAATGTTTTATTTCTCAGTGAAGGGTCAGACAGTGACACCACAGCTTCGCCCTCCTCATGGCTTGCAACCAATCACCGATGCTAAAAGAGATGATACTGCTTTTAAAGGTACAACGTGAAACGTGAAAAGTGAAAATTAAGCTTGGATGGTACTTTGGTAATTTGTATTGATAATCCTTGCCAAAATGTACAAAGTTAGAACACTTTGTGTGTGTGCACAAAGAAACGTACATTTATTACACAATACTATCCCAGTAATTGGTGACTGAAATGATTCGCAATGAAAACGTTGCTTTGAATTCAACATGACAGTATGGCGAGGGGGATTGGGGGAACAAAATTTATGTTTAAACGTTTCTGTGCCTTGCAGTGTATCTGTAAGGTTTTCGCCGGGGTTCTGGGAAACCTCTTGGTCAACTATAATGTTACGTTTCCTCCTGTTAGTGTTTGAACGCGTGCAATTAGACTGGATTAACAAAGCTTAGTTGACCCATTCAGCGAGATCTCTTTGTTTTTGCCGTGCACCATATGTTCTCATCATCCAATACAACGCAGAATAACAGTTACCTGTGAGTCCAGTAGTCTCTCGTTGTCATGGTAACCATTGCCATTGACTACTAAGCACTGGTATTAGGCACTAACTTAACTTTATCGTATTTAGTATCAGCGTATCTAATTTTGAGTTCTCAGTATTATTCCACAAGATTACTCAGTTTAGTTTTTTTTCGCAACATAGGACTGTTATATCTTGATCAGCAAGTAGAGCGTCAGGCGCCCACATTTGAAGGACTTCGAAAATACTCGGCAGCATTCGGTGATAACGAAGATGACCCAAGTGATTTTCCCCCTCCTCCTCGTGTGTCACCCGAACCAGATTCACCGAAGACAAACTCGCCGATATACGCAGAATCAGTCGAAGACTCATTTAGTGAGGATGATGACAATGATGAGATAATCAATAACTCATCGGAGACGAGACAATCTTCGGAAGGTTGTCGTTCTCTGGTGTTCGCTATTCCTACGGCGGGTAGTGAGGGTGGGAGCGACGAGGAAACCATTGTAAGCGACTTTAAACCGGGAAGAATTTCAGCGGATTATGTACGAAAAAGCGAGGCTTTGCTTGATGAATTAAAAGTGAAGAATCAAACAGAAGCTGCTGAAATAACCGACATGTTAGAAGACATGGAAAACGCGAAGGAAAAGATTATCAATCTGCACATCAGTCCACGTGATTTAGAACTCGAATCTCCTACGGGTCAAAGTACACACGGAGGGACATCACCTCGTTCAGGGAGGACTGGCACTAGCACGCCTTCGGTTCGCGTGGTAAACATGCAGATGGAAAGATCTCTTGCTGAGGAAGACACGTACACTCTTCCGACTGACAGTTTGTATGAAACATTCTGGGTTGAAGAACCTGTGTGTGGTTTAGTACCAAACGCCCGTCCTAGCCGCGTTTGCTCGGCAAGGTATATGAGCCAACACACAAAAGACTCGGCGCGTGTTAGGAGACATCAGAGTGAGAGTTCGCTGGTGCTGAAAGGAAGAACTATGGAATTCTTCAACTCTGAGGACTTGTTAGCGAGGAATCGGCTCAGGGATTTGAGAACGACTTCAGAAACTGATAATGATATTGAGCGGTTGGGTTCTACTGAGGAAAAAAGCGACGCACTGGAGACAAACGGTAGTCGTAACAAAAAGGTGAGAGGCTTTCTTTTTCACCAAAAATCGTACAACAATTAATCAATTAACCTGTACGTATACTTGGTCTGTGACCAGTGTAAACTTTTACAAAATGTCTGATTCCGCGACATTATGCATGAAGCATTGGCGCCCGGTTCATACGTCGCATTTCCACGGTGTCGAATTCAATTAAACTAGTTAAATTTGACAGAAATTCGACGTCTGAATCAGCTGCCGAATTTCTGCCGCACGTTCGACTGGTCTTGTCGCATTATCCGGCAGAAATGCGGCACCAATTCAAACCTCGAATTTCTGCCGTGTTGAATCTAATACATAGATTTACATACCAGGCCTTAGGTAGGGTTGATAAACTTTTGTTGCATTTTCTCGAGACAAAAGAAGCACCACCAGAAGTATAATTTGTATTATGAATAAAGTTGCGGCACAAGTGCGACGTATGAATCAACAGTCGCATTTTTGCCGCACTTCATTGAATTGAATTGAATTGGACACCGGACCTAAGCGATCCACGGTGGTCATTTTGTATGGATTTGTAGTACCAAAGTTGCGTTTTTAGAGGACCGAGCTTTTGGACCTTTGACAGTATTTCCGTTTAATGCCATTCAGCTTATGCGACTTACTGGTTCACATGATGATTGCCGCTACTATATCCCACAAAATACCTTAAACCAACTTGGTTTTTAAACTTTCTGAGGTGGTATAAAAGCTGTTTCAAGTCGAGCAAGGATACTTTGTGAAATAGTTTTCGCAGTCTTGAACAAAACGACTGCATAATGCCCTAGCGAAGATACTCTTGTAGAATGTTATTTTTGTTGAATCGATTGGCATGTTTGTTTTTCAGGCCAGGTTTTATGTAATGTTTATTTCAACTGTTTTTTCTCAAGGTTGATACAAAACCACCATTACCGAAATGGAATTCTGTAAAGAGCAGTAAAAGACAACCTGCAAAGCAAAAGCATCGTTCTGCCGGCAAAAACAGTGGTACAAGTCGTTCAGCAGCAAGATCATCTTTACGAAAATCAAACTCTGATGGGAATATTCACCTCTCTGTAGCAGAAAATGAAGTGCCTAATGGCAACATTCCTGTAAAAAAGTCAGTGACATTTAGTCAAGATGTTTTGAGTCAAGGGGAAGATGATTTAGACTGCAGTAAAAGGGATAATTCAGGTGATAATTATGGGCGATCAACCAATGATAATGCAGGGTTCGAGGTCTCTCGGAAGCCAACGCTGAAGAGTTGTTCGTGGTCTCACCCAGGAGTTGTTATACAAAATGGCTTAGAAATGGAGGAAAAGGAATTTCAGACTCAGGAAAGCCTTGAATCATCTGGCATTAGTCAGGGCTTAAAGGAAGGTCATCAGCACAGAAAAACACAAGAGCGAGAGAAAAGTACAAGAGCGAAGCTTTTGGCGAAAATGAAGGAAATACCGCGCGAGGAAGAACCGTGCGCGTGCAGAACTGTTACTAGACCTACAGCAGCTCTGCTGGCCGAAGCGAAGAATGGAAAGTCTGGGACGAGAGAGACGGTATCGAGGAATGAAAAACTCCTGGTATGTGATAACCTCCACAACAACTTAAGATAAATGAAGTACAAGAACTTACTTTTGAGAGATTGTCTTGCAATACACTTGCAACGGAAATAGGAGGGAACTACTTGGTGAAGTATACCCCGCCAAGGTCGAATGTGAGAAGTAGGTGCATGTTGATTTCATGGCTGAAGTGGTGAAGGTGTGGTGGCACGGAGCACGATCCTATGCATGCCACCCACTGATCAAAAGTTTCATCTGGTTCTTATTTCATTTGAAAAACAACTACAATACCGTACAATACGATACTACAGTATATTTGTACACGATAAGAATTTAACTGTCGCTTGTGGGGCCGTGTTACAAAAATTAAAGGTTCAAAAATGCTATTTTACTTTTGCTAAAATACTTAATCTAATTAACTCAACCATGCATCTATACGTTTTAAGAAGCTGTCATCACTTTTTCTCATTAGAAAAGTCGTCCTACTCGTCCCAGCTCAGCACCAATCAAACGGTCGCTTGTAAGCAGTGAATCATTGGCTGAAAGACCGAAATCTCCGAGAAGAAAACCGCGTGTGATGTCTGCTACAGTGCTGGTGAGTTGCTGGATAAAGAGGAGATGATAAATATTAAGGGCTACCTTTTTGGCTAATGTAGTGTACTATTATTGGTGTACCCACGTATTTCCTCGAATAAGCGCCCACGCTCTAATAAGTGTCCTCCCCAGAATAAACGAATATCAAATGTTTAAGCAAGCAACCGTGGACAATTATCCTGCTGGTAAACGTTGGATCAAACTGGTGATCTGATCGGCGTAATTAAATCAACGAGAGTATAAATCAAAGAGTATAAAAGCAAGGACCGATACCAGCCTTCTTCAGGTACAATGAGAATTTACATTGAAAGGGGTGTTTAATGTAGTTAAATGCATTTTAACTAAGTTAAGAACAAAGAGATGCTGGTTTGTCAGGCAGGCAGCGGTAGCAAATGGTAGCGCATGCGCAGAGTACAGTACTGGAGTTGCGTGTGGTGTGTTCGTCAGTGCAACGTAGCGTGGCGGTTTTCTGTGGAACTTTGGAGTGTCCTATCTTCTCCTTTCTGCGTGCAACTCGTTTTTTATTGGCTTAAGCGTAGAGAAGTCTGTTTTTAGAATATTTTGGCGTGGTCTACGACATGCGACTACTCATTACTTACTTCATTAATTTAAACTGCACAAGCAGTCAGGTCAAATTCCCCTGGTCAGTGTAAACCGCCATGAGACTAAGTGATATGAGCGGTATATAAATACCTTACCATTACCATTGTAAAGCGCATTTGATCATATACACATGGAAAATGCGCTATACAAGTTCTAAATTCATTCATTTATTCATGCCTCGCTCGACGAACAACAGCCTTTCCAGGGACAGGTGGTCAGAGGGTTTTCAGTCCGAGTCATCTTCTTCGTCGACTTCGTTGACAATCACTTCTTCCACGACCTTGGTATCCTCCGCTGGTTCGAGTGCAAACGCTGATCCGTTGGCCCAGGCCTTAGCTAGAGCCCTATCGGATTGTTTACCCGGAATCATCGCTGCCATTCAGGGTCAACCCCACAGTTCTTCTTCTAGCACGATTTCCGCGGTCAGCTCATCGCCATCGACGTCTTTTTCTCAAACGTCTGTCAGCTCCGAACAACACCAGGCCGTTTCTGCAGGTAACTTTTCCGTTCCTTCCTTTGTTTCTACCTTTTGCACTCGTTCGAACCCGGTTTTTGGCTTCCCTTCCTTATCGGTATCGTCACCAGCGAGTTCCCAGTCAACCAGCGTTGGAGGCATTGTCTCATCATTTCCCGCCATTTCTACGTCGTCTCCGCTCGTCGACAAAGATTTTGTAATCGGCCCGGGCTATTCTTCCATTCCTAACAAACGTTTCCTCAAAATAACTATCGGCCAACTCATCGAGCTGGCAGACCTCCTACCAGAAAACCTTAAGGCTAACGAGTCCGAAACGCAGACATTCCTGGATGGGAAACTGGTTGTCGCTCCGGCCCGCAAACGATACGTGGAGATTCAGGACATCCTCACGTGGATCGAAGCTTTCACCATCTACTCGCTAGTTCTTTGCGCCTCACATCCTTTGAGATGGGCGGATCTGTCTCAGTACAAGTTACTTATCATCCAAAAGGCTAAAAAATTCCCGGGACGAGCATGGCAACAATACGATACGGCCTTTCGTAAAGATGCCGCAGCCACAGGCCTAAGGGATTGGTCCAAGATGAAACATGATCTTTACAACTTCCACACACTGGTCCCAAACCTTTCCTCATCTACAGCCAGTTCTCTCCGGACCAAGGAATCATCCGGTTCGACCAGATTGGACCACAATCCCAACTCGTCCCAGTTCAGCCATTCTTGGAATGATGGGCAATGTTGTTGGCCCTTTGGTCGTTGTAGATTTTGTCACGTCTGCGAGGTCTGTAGCGGAGAGCATCGACGCACATCCTGTCCTTACCAGTCTACGCAGGGAGCCAGACGGTCCCGCTCACCTACTCCATCGGGAAAAAAGCGTCGACGGCGTTGATCTCCAGCATTTATCGTTGATCAATAGTGTACATAGCTCTAGTAGTTTTTGTTCCCAAGCCATAGTTTCTTGTTCCAGTTCATTGCATTCTAGTTCTAGTTCAAGTTCGAGTTATCAAGTTTCTACCCTCAGTCGGTCATGTTCTAGTCTTTCCAAGGAGCATAATTTTATTACGTCAGCTATCCCGGTTGATTATCCATGCGCATCTTCAGAATCTCGTCATCTGTCCATGGTTACTTCCCCCGACCAGCCTCACCGTCCTCCCGACATTAGCTCACCCTCATATGCAATTTCTTCCTTCCAAGGCTTATTCTTCCCCTTGCGCCCTCCATCCTCGATCTCCCCCATCAACGTAGACAAGTTGGAGCGGGAGCTGCAGAGACATCCACATCGCGCTCTGGTAGATTATGTGCTCACTGGTCTTCGCTGTGGTTTCCACTTAGGTTTTAACTCATCCGCAGTTTCCCTCAAGTCGGCTTCTCAAAACATGTCGTAAGCCCTGCTTCAGCCAGCCGTGATTGATAAGTATTTACGGGATGAGATGAAAAAAGGAAGGATTGCTGGCCCCTTTTCCACCCCACCTCTTCCCCACCTGCATACGGGTTGCTTTGGCGTGATACCCAAGAAAGGGCTAGGGAAGCCTTTTTAATTTCAAAAGGTAGAACAATTGATCCTGAAGGTCTTAACATCCGCGAAGAAACATATTAGTTAATTTTTGTTATAAAGTTTATCAATTTTTAGACTTTTTTCAAGTATTTTAATTTACTTTGTCAATCATTTTAGTTTTACGTGTTTCCGGTATATTACTACATAAACACCCCTTCCAACGTAAATTTTCATTGTACCTGAAGAAGGCTGGTTAATGGCCAGCCAAAATATAGTACACAAAACTTAAAAACATTCTACGTTGTATCGGCCCTTGCTTTTATACTCTTTCCCGAATAAACACCCACCCCCGTCGGCCAAAATAACAAACAAGCGCCCCCTCTCAAATAAGCGAGACGCTTAAGTCCAACACGAACGCAACATTTTTCTTAGACACTAACATTGACAAATTATCCGCGTACAGAGAAAGAGAACTGCATCCGAGGGAGCACAGATCCGCCCCAGGCCCTCGTCAGCGTCTGTCGGCCGGTCAAGGTAAAAAGACTGTTATGTTTTAGCCTTGTTCATTTCCAAGCTTAGGCTCCTTTTTTTTTTTTAATGTTAACCGCAGACCCCCGAGTCAATCAGTCTTTTGAAATACAAACAAAACACATCATGATAAAAACAATGCAGATTTTCAGGAGTGAATGGGTTTTGAATGGTCGTTGGTGAATCAGTGGATAATAAGCCATTGCACAGAGGATTTAAACACAACTTCCCTTGGGAATCCTTCCACCAGACAATTCATTTAGCTCAATCGTATGTGTAATTTGAATTCATTGTTTTTTCAACGTGGCGTTTTCGACTCTGTACTCCGCTTGCCCGCTGTGTGCAATGAATTCTAATTCCACCAATTCCTGCAGTTCAAAAGATGCACGCCGGAGCCGAGCCGCAGCTAAAGTTCTCAAGGAAGGATATTTGTTCAAGGAAAGACCTCCGCCAGGATTACCACCAGGTGTTTATTCTGTTTTTAAAAGTTCTGTTTACGTTAACGCTTGGCTACTAACTCCCTTAACTTCAAATTTCCACTACGATAAGTAAAACTAGGAGTTAGCATATAGGTGAACAGAAAAATAATGTTGACAAGCTTTCATCCGGATCTCTGTTGGGTTTTATTCATCATTACTCTGCATGGCTTAAGACATCAGTCTCGTGTTTACTTTTGCTTTTTTGTTTTCTTATAGCTACAAAAGAACGACAGCAAAAGAGGGAAGTTAATGTAAAGGACGTTAGAAATAACAAAAACAACAGTCTCTTGAGAACGCTCTCCTTGGATAGGGTCAGTAAGATGTTAGCCATTAAGACTTACGGTGTGCATTTGCTGTAGTATAGCTGTGTTTCGTCCATGTGATATCTCGCTTTTTGCTAATATCCTGTCATTATAGTGAGTAATTAAGAATCTGACGAAAATAGCTGATGAAAAAACCTTTTCATATTCGGGCTTTCGCTGTAAAGGGCACAAAGTAAGTTATGGTCACAAGAGCCTGTTTTATTGGCGTTGAGTATTGACTGATGGGGGTGAGGAGGTAGTATAATTTGATTAATGGCTAATGATTAAATAAGGTAGATAGGTAGTAAGTAAATAAGTACGTGTTAGTGTGAGCTGATTTTTTTACTCTGTAGATTTCACGCGGTTTTTTAATTCATCCATTATTCCCAGTGGATACATTAATTCTCTACTAAAGACAGAAACAGTGGGCACATAGTAAAAACATATACAGTTTTACAAAAGTAAACGTTGTCGTTTTGTTTAATCTATAGATTTTTTCAAATGAAAAGGAAAAGTTAATGAAGTATCTTTTGTGCTTTTGTACAAAAAATAGAAAAACTTGTTAAATGTTTTCAATAACGATCACTGTAGTATAGTTTAGTGATGGATGTATCCTTGATACTCGATCAACTTCATGTTTTGTATTTCGCTCCTTGCAAGCGGTCTTGTCTTGGTAGAGAAATATTACTCTGCCCTTCGGTATACCTTATTAGCACTTAAACACTCATGTGTCTATTTGATATTTTTAAAATGTCACTGTAACAAATTAGATTGTTCCCCTTTGTTTGCTTTGTAGGAAGAAGATGATGTCACTGCTTCAGAAGAATGCCAAGAAGTCTTTTCGCGCCTACGGGAGAAAGGGATTGATGTTTCTATGGATACCATCAAAAGGTTTCTATAGCGTGACACTTGGAACCAGTTTTCTGTTCGGAACAGTGGTGAATTTTCTAAAGAAACGTTTTGGACAGGTTCTAACTATCGAAAGTTTTCGATAGTTTCGAGGACCAACCTAACTACCCGGCGTTTTAACAATAGTCTTAACAATAGGCTCTATTTAAGATATACATAGCGATTTATTGTTAATATTGTATTTAATCTTAATATTGACCTTTACTCTTTTAGCGTTTAAATGTTTTGTTTTGCGAAATGTAATTTTGGTGGTTTGGCGTATTTTTTGCTTCAAACAAATTAAGACATTTTGTTTTATTCATTTATTTTATCCATAAAAAAACAAGTTTGTCTTTGGTGTCGTTGTATAGAAAACAGTGGCCTACGATGAAATTGCTGCTTTAATTAAGTGTCCATTAAGAAGCGTGGGCGACCGCACGGCTTTCTTGAGATCACTCGCGAGAAATGGACGCCTTTTCCAACGAGAACATCGAGGGCTAACCTAATTACCATACTCTTGCTATAGATAGCTTCTAACCTTCACTTTCTCGAAGCATTTTTCTGAAAAGATAAGTTATTTGGCTCGGTTTTTGCAATTGAAAAGGTTTTCAAGATTTTCGAGTCACAACCATATTTGTTAGATCACGTGATCGTAACAGAAACTTTCACTTTTCGATATAAATAGTTGGTCAGCCCTTAATGCGTTAGTCACTCGTAACCTGTTTAATTGCAGAGGCTTGATGGCACCGGCGAGAAAAGCTGACGACTATAATGTGGCTATTTTGGGACTATCCTCTGGGTAAGTACTTAAATAGCAGCTGCACTAAACTGTCGCCAGCAATTTAGATGTATTACACTTGTCTTCCAAACTGTTGCTCCAGCTCGTTTCTTTCCCTTCAGCTGTTTTTCACAATTTTCGCACACTTTGACTGCCAGCTGTTTTCTGAAGGAGGGTTTGCTGATTCACCTTATGAACGTTTTATGCTTGTTTGCTTTTTAAGGCTTGGATGGTGAGTAAGGACCATATTAAGATATCCATTCTGTGGATTAATCCATTCTGATGCCCTTGTATATATTTTTGTACAAACTGTGCAATTTATCGTTAAAGGACGTTCCCAAATTACAACTCTTTACGAGATACATACAGCACAATTTCAAGCCCCAAGCCCCGCCCCATTAAGCGAGCCATTCCGTGCTGCATAAGGAACATAGCACTGTAACAGCAAAGTAGATAAATAGCTGAATGCTGTGGTGAATAATTTCTCTTCACGCAGTTTTACGCTTGTTGGATTGGAATGAATGTGGCTTCATAAAATCTGGAGAAGTTACCTTATTTCTCCTGTACACTTCACAGTGTTGGGTAATCAATTCACTATCATTTTGTTTGTTTTAGGCTTCTTAGTCGACCTGAAAACTGGCTCCCAGAGGAACACGCTCGAGTTCAGATATGGGATAACGTACTGAGTAAGTCAACGAACAACGCGAAATAGGTTATCAATTCTTCCCTTTCTTCAATCATACCTTACATTGTCGCTTGAGCTCTAGCATTTTAAGTCTGTTTCTAAAGAGGAAGTTGCGAAGTGTGACCATTCAAATGAACGCTACTGAGCAGTACTTTCCTGTGGTGCTTTTTATTATGCTGTACAAGGTGGTTCTAATTTGTGACTCTGGATGAAATCCTGGAATGTGAGCATTCAAATGAACGCTACTGAGCAGTACTTTCCTGTGCTGTTTATTATGCTGTAGAAGGGGCTAACTTTTGAGTCTGTGGATGAAATCCTGAAATGTGACCATTCAAATGAACGCTACCGAGCAGTACTTTCCTGTGGTGCTGTTTATTATGCTGGCTGTGCAAGGTGGTTCTTACTTTTGAGTCTGAGGACAAAATCCTAGTGACAGACCATTCAAGCGAAAGCTACTGATAAGTTCGTTTCTGTGGTGCTTTTTATTGTCATGCATAAGATGGTTCTTGCTTTTGAGTCTGTGGATGAAATCCCTAGAGTGTGACCATTCCAATCAGAGCTACTGAGAAGTTATTTAACATTGTTTATCATGCTCTACAAAGCTTTCTAATCTCAGTGTGACTAGTCAAATGAAGGCTATTGAAAAGTAATGGTAATGGATTTATACACCACACATATCACATAGTCTCATGGCGGTCTACAATTCTTCTCTAGGGTGAGATCGGACCTCAGCCTGCAAAGGCGCCTCTGGCAGCCGCTATCAGTCCATATCTGATCTCACCCACCCTCCTATTTGTGTGTGGTGCTGCGTGTTTATAAATTTTTGATTGAGGGTTCCAACCTTTGAGTCTGTCGATAAAATCCTGACGTACGACTATTCTAAAGAAAACTAATGAGAAGTACTTTCCTGTGGTGCTGTTTATCACTTTGGACAAGGTGGCTCTTACTTTCGAGTCTTCGGATGATATCCTTAAGTGCGAGCATTGAGCTGAACGTTACTGAATAGCAGTGTCCTGTAGTGCTGTTTATATTGGGTTACAAGGGAGTCCCAACATACATACATACATACATACATACATACATACATACATACATACATACATACATACATACATACATACATCACATTATTTACCCTCGGATTTTTAGAGTAGCTTGTGCAGCAAATATCTCCGAGCATTTAATCATCAGATGAGAGATAGACCATCACACCGGGAACTACGTCCCCTACTCTTTTCGAACAGTGTGTGAGTTCTTTTACGTCCCACAGAATCAATTATGAAGAGTTGTGAGACGGGGCCTACAGTTTATCGTCCTTATCCGAGAAGACTAGAAAGTCTAACCATTTGCAGATGTTATTACAAAGGCAGCACTATCTCCTCAATTATTTAAAGATCCTGAGTGTTGGTCCGACCGGGGTTTGAACCACCGACCTCCCGCACGCTAGTCCGGTGCTCTACCACTGAGCTAACCGGTCGGCAGTTAATATGTGGATAAAGTCCTTGAATGTTACCACTCATATGAAAGCTTTTGGGCTGTACTTTCTTGCAGTGGTGTTGGTGGCTCTGTGCGAAATGGTTTCTAATTTTCGAGAATTCTGATAAGGTTTAAATTCTGACCACTCATAAGCTAAGCTTTCGTGTACTACTGCCTAGATTCGCCACGAATGTGCTTGGCAATATAACAAAGGTAACTGTTTTCCTGTATTAGAATTAGTTTGTTATACCCCGCCGCATGAGATGTGTGGCAACTACGATCTACGGTTTAGTTGTAATTCCGCAATTCAGTTTTATTCACACGGAAAACTGTTATTTTTAAATTTCATCAGCGTCGGTGCCCTTAATGACCTTGATAAGGCTCAAGTTAAGTGTGTAGACAGCGTTCATAAGTGGTCTGGAAATGGAGAATGCAATATCCCCCTCCATTTGTACTAAACAAAGGCTGCAGCATCCGAAATAAATCAGTTTCAAGTTATCTCTCATCTTTCAAGTCGAATTAACTTTCCTGGCGCGACAGTAATGTCGCGTATTTTTTCTAGTTCAGGTCGATTGGAGAAAATTAAAGTTTCCATTCGGCATTTGTGCCTTTGTGCCTTTCAAAAAATCATTTCAAAGCATCTGTCGTCAAAATCGTCCGTGCGCTTCTAGCCAAACCCCTAATCATGACTTGGAGACATTTTGTGTGAAGAACTATTTATATTCCCATATATCTATTTTTCGCCACTTCTATACTTTAGGCTGCGATCTGACAGTCCTTCAGTAGAAAGGCAATCCAAAAGCGCCTTACCCATATCCAGTGGTACTGCTGTTAATAAATATATGTGTACATTTTTTCCAGAGAGTTCCAAATGACGTTTTACCAAGTACGTATCGCTGGAGACACGGAGAAATAATTGGGAAAAAAGTGTGATGATCGTTGGAGTGTCTATTGCGCAGATATGTGAATTTTTAACTCAGGTTGTCTGCTATCTTTATGGGATAAAGCCTGATTTTCACAAGCAATTTAGCCACACGCACTAGCACGAGAGCCCACTCAAGCAAACTCCGGAATTAAACGCAAGTCAAACCAGGGATATACACCTTTTCACTTTATACCTTTGTCTATATTTTGAAGGGTTTGACTGCGCGTTGACGTTGAAAACCAGACATAAAGGGTTTCTGCAGCAACCTTGCATGGCGTAATATATGATCAGTACAATACGAAAGAGCTGTACATGACATCCAGTTGAGACATCAGTCTCAATCAGTCTCCGGAAAAGAAAGCCTCGATAGTCACATGCAATATTCAGCGACGCCTACGATAAACCGACTGCACGAATCTCATCACATAACACATAACACCGCTGGTAAATACACTTAACATTTAATACTGGCGATTTCGGAATTTTAAGGATCAAACTGCGTCGAAATGATTACCGAGTACCTTGGAGTTAGACAAATCATCCTTCAGCAAGCAGCAATCATCGTTGTAGTGAACTTGTGTGGAAGTACTGAACAAATCAGACCCTTTACAAAGTGACGTTTTTTAACTCATCGTTAAACTTAGCACCAAAGACTAAGCTTGGATGAAATCCATAAAGCAGTTACACCTTATTCTTGTTGTACTATTTTATTATACTATCCAAACTAGCGCTGACAGTTCAATTCAGACGACATTTTAATTGCAACCATTCAGATAAGAAAGCTCCTGAAAAACGCCTTCCGGTGCATAGTACTCTTAAACATTCCGAACAAGGGGACTATCACTTTCTAATTTTTGAATGGAAGCCTAAATTTTTCCATTCAAGTCAAAGCTATTGAAGATTTCTTTCTGTTTTAGTGTTGATCAGTGCTTAATAGTCAACTACACGAAATTCGCTGAAACTTTTCAGTTGCTTGAATTGCGCAATGTTTAGAGATATAAGGTCAAAAGCCCGAGGCTGTTGGTCGGTACCAAGAGTATTATGCCTCTTGTCGGTACTTATCAATTACCGATATTTCTTATTTTAAATAAAGATAGCCTAAACAATTTTTTAAGTGGATTGAAACAAAGCGAAAGATCTTATCGCTATGCTAGACTTTCGTTGTGTAATTTTACCATAAAAAGAGAAAATATGCAAGCACACCATGCCCCGAGTCCCGGTGTAGTAGCTTATTTCACAATGTCTTATCTTCAATGGCTTTCAGCTGGATGGTGTTAGGGAATAATTAATCCGTTATGCGATATTTTACAGGTAATGCTAGCAGGCTTGGTTCTCATTGCTACTATTTGCAACTGGTATTACCTGTAGTACCATAGGATAAGCTACATTTTGTTAGCCAGGAATACAGAGTTATGACCCATTTCCAACTGATTTGAATGTTTGAGGTTAGTTAAAATGCTTTACATGTGTTATAAAGTCTTATTTAGTGCAGTGATTGCTCACGTTATCAATTCAACAGATCTGCTGTACGTTCGAGGTTTGAAGTGAAAATACGTTAAATTATTGACTAGAAAACGGTAAAAAACAAGCAACCAGTTAAATTATTGGACTGATTACGTAATAACTGTAAATACTATCGTTAATTTTACGTTGACAAACGAGATGATTCATTTCTTAATATATTTTAAATTTATTTTGGGATCTTCGGTCATGACTTTATCACACTAGTAAATTTTACCCTGTACGTATACAATAATTGTAAATATCGTTGTTATACCAGTGTCACATGGCTGTATTGGACGACTAAATAAAACCTTTTTTGTAACCTATACTTGGTGGATACTTGTTTGACTTGTTTATACCAACTCATCTTGAAACTCCTAAACAACATTTTGCGAACAGTGATTAAAAATACTGTGAATTGGTAAATTGTTGACTTTGCTTGTCACCAGTAACTCAAGGCTATTGTGTGAGAAGTTGCATAAGAACCCACGCTTGTTACCCACGTGTGTAACACGCGTGTAACACGTAATCTACCGGCTAGCCCACTAGATTAGGGATATTATTTTTTACCTTCTGTGGGACTGCGAGTAAAGCGAGTTCCCACCGTTTCATTCTTCGCTGGCGCCTTCGACGAGCTTAGTGTTTAATCCGGCAGTGCGTCCTGCTCTTTCCCAGATAAGCCGAAGATATGCTTTGGCTGGTATGATGTCTTTATTATGAAACTTGTTACGTAATTCTTCGATAAGCGTTGCATTGGAAGTAAAAAAAAAAATTGATGTAAAAGCCTGCAAGTAATGCGGGGAATCAAATTGTAATGCAGCAATTTTGCGTTGCAAGTCGAGTCTGTTTGTTGCGACGATTATCACCTCGCGCGCAACAAATTTTCATAAGCAAGTTGGCTTTCAACATTGTCTCACGCAGGTGATGAATACTTGCATCATCATCATCATCATCATAATAATAACCTTTCTTTACCCTCGGTAGTATTTATAGCACAAGGCTAGTGGGGCCGAGCAAATACAGAAACAAATAGTCCAAATAAACATAACACGATAAGCATTGCATTGCCTCCAATCCAACATAACTGGGTGACAAGTTCCGTGAAATGTCGAGAAAATGTCTTTGATTTGACGTACTCCTTTAGTTACTTTCAGTTCATGTTTGGATCAGCGTTGAGTTTGGTCAAGCTCCCGTGACAAAGCTCATACGAGGCACTCTACAGGCAGTGGTTCTTGGTTCTTCTTTTCCTCAGACCCAATATCTCCGAAATACGCCTTTGCATGCTTAAGCAAGTGAGACGGAATAGACAAACAGGTTAAAAGCTGTATGGACAGATGGTGCGTTGTGAATGAAAACCAAGTCATGCAAAGTTTGTTACTAATCCATCATGGCTTTAGTACAGGGTACCTAAGGATCTGTTGCAAGTGGCAAAAAACGGTTCGGATAACAAAAGGATGCGTACAGTGTCATTTATTTATTTGCACTCTTCACAAGAGATTTTACTACAGTCCATGAGTTCAGACGTCTATAAACTATTACTGTCCGAAACTTTTAATTGGGCGCCTGAAGATATTGCCCTTATGAAGCAATTTCAAGAAGACCGTGTCACAGGGAAAGTTATCTCGCTTGATTCACCTCTCATACTGCGCGTAACAACAGGTGGATGTTGATCTGCGTCAGTTTAACGTTTTATCTTATTGAGTATATGCCTTCATTTGATTCTTTCAGTATGGAACAACTCTTCACTATTTCACTTTTTTCTCCAGAGAAACTAAGACCTGAAAATACCAAAATCAATTCATAATTAAAGTTAGACTAATTACCTCCCGTAGTTAGGCAACTAAAGGCTCATTTACAATTATCATCGTTCTGCCTTTTGAGTGCCTATTCACTTTGACTCTTTTTTCACATAAGACATTACAATAACAAAAGAACGATCACCAACGTTTCTCTCCTTTGAATTCTCGCGAATAGACATGTGAGAATGAAACTGGCAGCGATTCGGGTACCAGGGCATTGCGCAAGAGGTCATTGTTGTATGTTCATATCTTGGATAGGATATATTCTCCTGTTCTATCTTCTCGACGAACTACTTTCGTGAGCAGAGCGAAAGTTCAAAGTATCAAACAATATGTTACCTATTCTCCAAGCTATCAATTATCCCTCTAGGCAGAAAATTGTTTTAGTTAATTACTAGTAATAACTTAATTCAGCTCACGTAGGAGATGAATCTTGCACTTTGCACAAAATATAGAAGAAAAAAAAAAGGGAAGAGAAAACTTGCTTTGAAGCGAGTCAGCTCATTAGAGACAAATCTGACTCACAAAATAAAAAGCTTTTCCATTTCAAATTACCCTGACAGCCATAATGGCATAAAAGAGTCGGCGATGCACCTCACATTCTCCGTGTGTTGCTTTCCCATGATATCAATTGAGATACATCAGATCAACCCCCCGAACCATGTCATTTGATGTTCTACAGCGCGTTCAGTTTTGATATCGGACAAAACCTATCATCTACATCGAAAGCAGTTTAACTCTATAAAACATCTTTCGTCAGTCAGTTGCGAGAACAGGTTATTCTTGAGTTTTCAAGGTGGTCAAAATAACTCGTTATCTTTTGTTTAAACCTGTTTCAAATTAAATGTAAATTTTCAAAATAACTCGTTATCTTTTGTTTAAACCTGTTCCAAATTAAATGTAAATTTTCATCAATACCAAATTTCATTAATTTTAGGCTTGAAATAAAAGTTCTGTTAAGATAAAATTGAAATGAGATTTGTCTACGTCAGCAGGCTGATAAATGATCGACAAGTTCACTATAAACAACGCGCAATTGATTGTGCAAAAGTGGGGTTTTCATCATAAATTGTATTTCATCTAGTTTAAATTGTGAATCATGTTGACCAACCAATCATGGCCAAGGAAATAAATACATAGCGTGTACTAACTTCTCTTAGCACTAGTTTGCAACAATGTTTTTGCTAAACTGAACATTTATTTCAAACTTGAGGTAACTGGATGCTTCAAAGAGCAAATGGACTTTGGTTTGATCAGCCAAGAGAGGCAGGTAATTACGATCGCATGCAAGAGTAGGTCTTGTTATAAACTAAATTAAACAGAAGCATATGAAAATTACTTGTCAAAACGTTTGTACATTACAGCACGGATTATATGATTTCTTCTTTCTTAACTGAAACAAGAAAGTATCAATAAAAAGACATAAAATTGAACCAGAAAAAGACACTTACAAACGTTGTATGATTTCCAGGACAGATCATGAAAGGCATAAATAAACGAGCGAAGAGGCATAAACGATCTCAGCGAGAGACAGTGGCGAAAGTAAAACAAAGGAAAATTATGCGAGAAAGAAGTAACAGAAATAACTTGAACAAAAGGCTACAATTAGCCTAAACCCGGGCTTGCAAAAAACAGTATTGTATCCCTAACTTAGTGCTAAACAAAAGAATAGAGGGAAGTCTGTCTTTCTTACATCGGACGCATTGTGTTTAGCTTGCGTTGGAGTCTATTTCTTTAGACCCCTATCAACATATATTCCTCTAAAATACAGCTCAACCATTGAGCACAATAATTATAACACTTGTAAAAAATATTTCTAAAAGAACAAGAAAAAGAGAAACAGAAAAAATAAAGCCCGTGATATATACCACTAAAGGACATCAAACCCGGGTTAGCTGCGTCACAGGCAGGAACAATGACCTTTAGGCCACAGAGGTTTATCGTTATGCAAGATGATAAAAATAGTGTATTGATTCCAAAAAAAAAAAAAAACTAAGCACACTTGTTTTCGCTTCGATGGATAATTGTTTGAGAAAGGAAACGCTTATCGAACGATTTTGGATTTTTTCGCATAAATGTGAATGGAGTCTCGGTGAAATGTGAGTAGAAAATTAATTAGCAGAGTGAAACTGTTTACAAATACGTCAATCCAGGGTCATTTGAAACACAAGAAAGGAACGTTTCTGGACAGTTTCAAGGGACGCTAGTACATTTGTAAAATATAATCGCTTATCATTCAAAAATTAAAGTCCAGAAATTGAGATATTGTGGCAAAATAGTAAATAAACTACCTGTCAAAGTCTCAGAGGTGTGTAATATCCCGTACTTGAGTTATTCAACAAAATGTACATCTCAATGGAGCGGATACGGGAACACGGCAGTCCATCTGGAGTTAAATTTTGGTCATGTTAAAAGCTTTCTTCTCGCTGTTGAACTTGCAAACATTCGTATAGACACTTGTCTTAACATATTAGTTGTTCAGACTTCAAAAACACAAGGTGAATCGACGGTTTCCGATACGTGACAACAGGCATCATTCTTGCTGTTGATATGAGATTTACACTCGAATCACTCGGCCGTGAAAGGTCAAACTCCTATTGTCTGTAGTCTCTAATTTTTGGCGCTCCCCTCGCGTCGCGTCTCCTCGCAACTTCGCGCGCGCACGTGCCCCCACAATCCGTCGCCAAAATTAGAGACTACTCGCTGTCTACTGAAGCAGACACGGGGAAACACGGCAGTCCATCTGCCTTTAAGTTTACTCATGTTAAAAACTTTCTTCTCGCCGTTGAACTTCCAAACATTCGCATAGACACTTCTCTTAACATATTGTTTGTTCAGACTTCAAAAGCCAAAAGATGAATCGACATTTTCCCATACGTGACAACACGCATCACTGTTGTTAAAAATAGTTAGCGCTTGCGCAGAAACGCCGGAAGTGCCATTTGCGGATGATACTGGACGACGAAAAAGAATTCGAGAACCGTCGGTAGTTCTAGACCCGGGCGCCGCGCGAGACGCGCGCAGCCCGGGTAAAAAAAAAAACTATCGTGAGTGCATGCGAAGTTTGAAAGAGAAGAAGAAACACTGCATAACTCAAATGATCCTTTGAGTGTTCCGTTCTAACCAATCAGAGCTCGTCGTTTCTATAGAATACAAGGCGGTATTCAATGATACAGAAAGCCATGCAGGGTCGTTTGAAGTCAAGCCCGCCAATGGAAAGGCGCGAAATTTGCGTGCTTTTTTTGCCAGCCAATCAGAATTTTCAAACTTTGTGACGTATCGCTTTCGTTTGAGACAAAATTGCTTCTTCGCTGGGTCACGAAAATTTGCTTTGACCGAAAAATGGTTTCAAACACGTTCCCTTTAAGAAGATACAATCCACGTCCACGATTATGAACTTTCAATCAACATTGCAACAAACGAATCAAAAATTCACGCTGTCAGTTAGTTGAAGTTCCACTGTTAATCTCTTGGGCAGCGAAGCACAATGAGAGCAAAAATAAGAATTGAAGTTAGTATTGCGTTGGCTAGGATAGTCGCCAATTAAACTAAATGGTTCCATATATGATGGAATAGTAGCACCTTTGTATAGAAACCTCGACAGAAAGAAGAACCAGTAGAGTTCAAGGAGATAAAAGGTAATAATATTGCGTTAACAAGACGCTGATCAATTATACTGTAAAACCATATGAGCAGCCAGGTTAACTAAAAGGAACTGTTGAGGATGAATTTCAATAACCATGTCAGTGAGGTTCACCTGAGTGCAATCCTGTTCTCTATCAATGTTGTACTGAATGAGGTGACATGTAAGAGACTTAAAATGTAACATTCTTGTGAAACGAGTGTTTGCATCTGTTGTTCAACAACTGCACTATCGAAGAATTTATGAAAAATAAACTTGACAGAAGATCAGTGAACAGTCCAATTCAACAAGTTCGTGTGACAATTGACCGCTTACGAGGTTCTCGAAAAAATGTTCGTCATACATAAGCTAGGAGACCAGAATGGGGCAAATGGGTACAAAGCTTGGTCTGGACAGCAGGTGCAATGCCAGCGAATAGAAAGCTTAGCCATTGAAATTCTTCAACAGATTTAAAATGTACCTAGGGGTATGCTGCAAACGCTAACAAACCGCTATAACGAAGAAGGAAAAAAACTACATGAAACGTCTAGTAATCTGTTTAGCTATCGTATTTATTCATTAGCATTCCTAATGAGGCTTTTATCATTGTTAGCTTATTAGTAGCTATGTCGTGTCATCTGCCCAATGTTTTGGCGTCCGAAACTTTTAATTTGGCGCCAAAGGATATTGCGCTCACAACGCCGATTTAAGAAGGTGTCAAAATGCAACTTATGATACTCTCTCTCGCTTGATTGCATCCTATTGACTGTGGGTAACGTTACACAGGTGCCCATCAGTCTGCTCTTATGTTTCTTCCACTCTCCGGTTCTTTTCTGTGGGTGTAGAAATCAATGTTTCTTTCAGTTCGAACATACCGCTGCGCATTTTTCGCCTGTGAGAAGCATATATAGGAACTGAAAAGGAAATACCAATTGATAATTAAAGTGAGACTAATTACCTCCTGTAGTTAGGCAACTTAAGGTCCATTTGCAATTATTATCGTTCTGAGTTTAAGAGCCTATTCAGCTTGGCTCTTTTTTTATAACAAAAGAATGATCACCAACGTTTCGCTTTTGTCTTTCACCTCTTTTCTTGAATAGATATTAAACTGGCAGCGATTGAGGTACTCGGGTATTGCACGGCAGGGCATTTTTATATGTTCATATCTCGTTCAGTCATTGTCTTCTGTTTAATTTACTCGATGAACTATTTTCGTGAGTAGAGCGAAAGTTCAAAGTATCAAATAATATGTCATCGATCATCCCAGCTGTAAATCATCCCTCTTGGCAGAAAATTGTTGCAGTTAATTAATAACTTAATTTAGATCACGTAGGAAAACTTTTTCTGCACTTTGATCTTTGAAATGTACCGGTAAAAAGTAAAAGAGAAAGAAAACAAAGAAAAGAGAAAACTTACTTGTTAAGAAAGTCAGCAGCCTATTGCAAACAAAAAAAAAATGCAGGCTTCCTATTTCAAATTAGCCTTAAAGCCATCAGATCAGAGTGGTGAGATCGCGTTCACTTCAGATTCTTGCGCATTGCATGCTTTCTCGTGATAGCAAATACATATCAATGTGATTTATATGCTCTTTGATAGACTTTTGCAGCGTGTTCAGTTTTGCTGCAGACCAGTTTACCTCTAAAGACACTCCAGTTTGCTCAATCAATGGCGAGAACAGTTATTCTTGGGTACTCAATATATAGTCAAAGTAGCTCGTTATCTTTTATTTAAACCTGTTTTACTAAACTGGAAATTTATTTCAGTTAAGCTTGGAGAAACTGGCGGCTTTGATGCTAAGAGCAGCAGAGACCTTTTCATGCAAGACGGATTGTGATTTTAATCATAATGAGAGTCATTCATGCAGGTTTGGTTTGACCAGCTGGAGATCATTAATATTGCATGCAAGAGTGGGGCTTCTTATAAACAGAAGCACACAAAAATCACTTGTCAAAAAGTTAGCATTTGATGTGTTATACGATTTGTTAATAGACTTCTTAGTTTCATAATCAGCCAAAAAGAACTACCGTGAGTACAAAGTTTGAAAGAGATAGCGAAACATTTAAAAGAAGCACGATAATGCATGACGCTAATCATCTTTTGAATTCTGAAGTCAAGTCCGCCAATGGAAAGGCGGGAAATTCGCGTGCTTCTTTTGTTAGCCAATTAGAATGTTCAAATTGTATGAGGTATTGTTTTCGGCTGAGACAAAGCTGCTTCTTCGCCGAGGCATGAAAATTTGCTTTGACTGAAAACTTTCGTTGAGAGAAGAGATATCCACGATTGTATGATTTTCCAATTAAAACTGCAGAAAAACAAGAATTCAAAACTAACGCTATCAGTTTGCAAGTTGAAGTTCCAATATTAATCGCTTAGTCAACGAAGAAAGGAACCAGTAGAGTCCAAGGCGAGAAAAGGTGTTAACACGGATCAATTATTGTAAAACCACTGAAACCATTTACGGGGCAGCCAGGCAAACTAAGACGCACTGTAGAAAACTGGGAGCTTCAAATATCATGCAGTAGTGGAATGTTATTTCTTGCAATTATGTTTTCTGTCAGTGTTGTCTCTGATGAGGTTACATATAGGAGATTTGCCTTTAAAATCATACAGACTTTAATATAATTTTGTCGTGAAATGCTCGCCAATCTATGATTCCACCACTGAAAAGCACAAAATAAGCAGTAAGTACACTATGACGGTAAACCATGGAATGACAGCAAATCAGTGAGTATAGTACACCGACAAACCATACCAATCGTTTAAAGTTGTTAAATGAATGAATTGTTTAGCGATATATTATATCGTGACTTTCTTACACTTGTAAACTACAAGTGCATAAAAACAGCAAAGGATTAAAGGATTACTGACTGTGAATAAGCGTCATGAATAATAATAAAAACGCACTAGTCTACTGAGACGAATGAATAAAGCGCTTCTGTGCAACCCACAAACCAAACTTACGAATTGATCTGACTTGTTGATTATAGACTGCGAATGGGGTTTTTCTTTGATCTCCGGGAAAGCAATTAAAAATTTGAGAACTAAGGGGCCTCCCTGTGGCAAGCAGAAGACTGTCACGCTGGTATCCCCTTGCGGTTTGCCTCACAACAAAATTTTGATAGAAGTTTGTTTTCTTCTCGCAAAAGGAGTGTTTTCATTTTTGGTTCACTTGCACTATCGATGATGTTATGAGAGAACAGAAGATTTAAGAGAACATTCATTGTGGAATTGTGTCGTTTTCTGCGTTTTCATATTCAAGTTATTGCAATATATGTGTTAGGGTTGGATTTTCGTGTTTCCGCAAGCTATACTCGAAGCGATATTCACTCTAAAAGTAAAAAAGAAATTAATTTGTGTGGAGAAAGTCATAATAACGTTCAATTGAATCTCAGCTTACAATGCAACATTATTGCCTGCCAACTTTTGCCACTCAAATTCTCCAACAAATCCCAACTGATGGAGCATGTTGCAAACACAAAAAACGCGCCTGTCGCGTACATGAAAACTGCATGAAACTAGCAATCTGTAACCATCATATTTATTCATTGGCACTCCTGATGAGGCATTTATCATCGTTAGCTTGTTAGTAACATTGTCGTGTCACCTGCTCAGTCTTTTGGCGTCCGGGAACGTTTAATTTGGCGCCTAAGGATATTGCGCTCAAAAAGACGATTCAAGAAGGTATGAAAGAGCAACTTATGATACTCTCTCTTGTCTGCATCCTATTGGTGGTCATTAATCTGGCTTAAAGTATCATCTTTTCCACTGCCAGTTTTTTTTTTTTTTTGAGGGTATATCCATCTATGTTTCTTTCAGTGCGAACATACAGCTGCGCATTTTTTTGCCTATGAGAAACATTCGAATTGAAAAGGAAATACCAAAATCAATTGGTAATTAAAGTGAGACTAATCACCTCCCGTAGTTAGGTAACTAAAGGTTCATTTACAATTATCATCTTTCTGAGTTTAAGGGCCTATTCAGTTTGGCTCTTTTTCAACATCAGACAATGAGATTAAAATAACAAAAGAATAATAACTACTGCAGTGTTGCCTCGTGTCTTAGACCTCCTTTCTGCACGAACAAATAATTCTATAGGATTTCAACAGGAAGGCATTCATGATCCGGGGTATTGCACGACAGGGCTCAGATATATGTTCATATCTTGCACCGGATGTAGTTTCTCGTTATATTTGCTAATCCACTTTCACGAGAAGACGCAAAGGTTAAAGCGTCAGAACAATACCTTTCGACTCTTCGAGCCATAAATCATCCCTCTGGGCACAAAGTTTGTTCGTTAATTAATAAAGTCAATTCAACTCACGTACTAAGAACAGACTTTGCAGAAAAAAGATAAAAATGAAAGAAATACACCTCGGCTTTCTGGGTCAGTCGGCGGCGGATTACTCAAACTTTTGACTTGCAAAAAAGACCTGTTACTTGATGGTTTTTTAGTGACGATCATTGACCCAGTCAATCCGTATCCGTTGCTTTCTATGTTAATTAACCAAACTGATATATCCAATTTGAGCCTCTACCGCAAGAGTTAAAGATGCTTAAGGACAAAACTCACTTTCCATTTCTGAAATTTCCTCTTTCAAAATCGGTTCTCGTTAGGATGACGACTGATTTTTCCGTGCAGTCAAAACGTATAGTCTTCCTATGTTTAAGTGTCTTTAAGAAGGTGTATAAATGTATTTCAATCACCTAATTTCATTACCGGGGGGGGGGGGGGTACTCTCTTAATTGGGCTACATAGATATGTGCGGCCCCAAAGGGTATGGTTTTGTAGCCGTTTTGGTCTGAAATAGGGTATCAATTTTGACCATTTTGGTCTGAAATAGGGTATGGTTTGTGCAATCTAGTCTTGAATTGAGAGTATAAAAGCCGATACAACGTAGAATGGTTTTAAGTTTTGTGTACTATATTTCGGCTGGCCAAACCAGCCTTCTTCAGGTACAATGAGAATTTACATTGGAAGGGGTGTTTATGTAGTTATATACCGGAAACACGTAAAACTAAAATGATTGACAGTGTAAAATAAAATACTAGAAAAAAGGTCTAAAAAAAGATAAACTTATAAGAAAAATTAACTAATATGTTTCTTCGCGGATGTTAAGACCTTCAGGATCAATTGTTCTGCTCTTGAATTGAGTATGTTTTTTTAGAAGAAGCTACTTCTTCATCATTAGGCAATAACTCCATCAACAAAAGCCCTTCTTTTTTGTCTTTTAATTATGTTTAAGCCAACCGTCTACGTGAAATGGGTCTGAATTAGGGTATCAAATTTTTGGTCAGGTCTGAAATAGGGTAGGGAAAATTGCAGATTTTGGTCTGAAATAGGGTAAGGGTTCCAGGAAGCGGGCCGCACACCCCCACCCAAATTTTCTGGGAGTACCCCCCCGGGTTTTATTAGTAGTAAGCCTAAAATAAATGCTCTGTCGTGAATATATTGAAATTCGATTCCTTCAGGTCAACAAGATACCATGTAACAAGACATCCTTTGGGTTTTTTTTAAAGTTGTCACATCCACCGACCAATAGTGTGGTTTTCCGACTGCTGAATATTCAAAACCGGAAAATTTAGTGTAAATGATATTTTATCTATTGTGATTCTTATTTAAACATTTTGATTGCTCAATTTTAAGACCGGTCTATACTGCCTTTTAAATTTTCACGAAGGCCCAACTTATGAATTTCCTTAATTGTATTTTATTTAAAGATTTTTGCTTTCCAAGAACTTCAGATGTCTCTTTGTTCGCAGGATTGTGATCTTAATGAGAGTCCTTAAATGGATTTTAGTGAGTTCGGAAGAGCGCTCTTGACTTTCCATGCATGGGCAACTTTTTATACTAGAAAATGTGAAAATCGCTTCTCGAAAGGTTTATTTTTTCTTAAACAAACAACATTAAAAATTGAACAGTGGTAAGAAATATATAGATATACAAAGAAAACCTGCATTAAAAGTTTCCTTTTCACTATGAAAGCTACCTATAATAAAATATATGAACGCGTTAAACTTTGTGTGACGTGTTGGCCCATGGCCGGAAGATTGCGTGCTAAACCAATATTGTGAACAGTCAAATAACGTCTGTTATTGGAGTGTTTATCTCTCTGCGCTGGAGACGTAAAGTTGTCTTTTTTGAAGGTATATGGCTGCAGCTGAGTTCTCTGTGTAGTATGCAAAATTAGGTATTTGTATTCAGGGCATATCATTAATTTTAATTTATGGAAATTTAAACCATTCGCGTGAAAACCACAAGCACAACAAGACTTCACCGCCATCTCATGCCATCTGGCGAAGCGGAGAAGAGGTGGCACGGCGACAGGACGATTCGTCCATTTTGAAACCCGAACCTTTAGCGTGCGCGTGTTAGGGCAGACACGAGGATCATGTGTTATTAAATTGTCGCTGGCTGTGGCACATCGTCGATGCATCAAAACATTTGACTGAGCTTCAACGTAAAGCGAGATGGCTTTGATTTGTAATTTGCTGTTTACGGCCTGTGTTATCGCCGCTCTTCGATCAAGTACCGCTTGCCCAGTATCATGTAACTGTACAACGAGCGACTTGAGGGTCACTACTGTTGGCTGCCAAGGGGAAGGACTTACTGCAATCCCAAGCGAGCTGCCAGAGAACACATCCTCTGTGTAAGTTACGAAACGTTCTTGTGGTTATAGCCTGTCGAGATTCGTTTCATCTAAAATATAACACACGTGTTTCCGGAGAAGGTAGAAGAATTTAAATTTTAGAGCTAAATGCCTCATTTGATCTTCTCGCCATATTGGCTTAGGTCTAGTAACTCCCATGAAGATGCTATGACAATTTGAGTGATGGTTTCAATTCAGTGCCTTATTTTTCCTGGTGGTTACACACGTTAAGGCGTCGATAGAGCAATAATTGCATCTCACAGTAAAAATACTGGATCGCGATTTTGTGACCGTCATATCGATTTATCCAATTCGATTAAAAATATTCGTTTCAAGACCTTTTCAATGAAAATGGCATGTAGGTTCAAAATTTAATACTTTGACCTTGTCTGCGATTTTCATTCAGGGGGAATTCGGTGTGGATTTCGTTCTATCATCTGCAGAACGTCTACCACTTTTTATACCTCTGTTTGCAATTCTCAAGTCGACTTCAAGCTGTCTTAATGTGACAGGAATTTTTCGAAGTAATTTTCGTTTCTTGGCTTGCGTTATTCGCTCCGTTTTAATTGTTGAATATTGCATAACTGTGTCAGTTGAAAAGAAAAAAGAACGAGAACATTCCTTGGCCACGAGGGTTTGATTAGAAAACGCTTATAAATCGATTGTCAGGAGTGTTTTTTTCTCTTTCCCTTATTTTCATATCAGATTACGGAGCGGTCTGTTTTTAGCAAAACCCCTTTTCGTGATGGGCTTTAGTTGCAAAGTTAACAAATCCTCCTTCATGGGTCGTTAGGAAAGCACAAATACATGTAGCATGATGAATTTACAAAAGGCTAAATAAAAAAAAAAAAAAAAGGAATGAAGAGTAACTTTTCATCTGCCCAGCTAAACTGAGATGAAAATAAATTATTTTAGCCGGAGAGCATGTTGGAACAGTTGGCCAGAGACCGATAATTTCATCGGTAAATTATCCATGTTTCAAGTCTGTTTTAATGGGTTTGGCAAAGTTGCAATGACCAGTAGATGGACTTTTGGACCATGTATTGACAGTTCACGACAAGTTGTTTGATCATATAGGAATAATCGTTCACAACAAAGCAAACATTGAACCCCTCGTTCACAACAAAGCAAACATTGAACCGGTCCCACCTTAATAAAGGCGACATCATCTTTAAATGTGTCAAACCCTCCAGGCTTCGTTTCAACCCCTTACAGTTCACTTCAACACCTCCTTTCTGTTATTTGCTCACAAACCAGTCCATATAAATTTTCGCCGGGAGATTTTGCCTACTAGTTGCGCTCTTCAAGAAGTGCTACATTGGAGAAAAACGTTTGTTTTTACTTTCGCTGGAACAGGCACGAATGGATAGCAGGGCCTAACGTGGCCCTCAACGTTTTCGTTGAAGCGGTCTTTTCAAAGCTTCGAGACAAAAAAAAACAACAAGCAATCCTTATAAAAAACCCTTCGTATTTTGACATAGTCTAGACGAGGGGCACCGCGTTAGTTAATGCATTTCAGTGTAGCCATGGAGCACAACTACGTGCGGGAAATTATCATTTCGCCAAACACAAAAACAGCGGGGAGCCGCGACATGTGCTTTTCTTAAGGTCAAATCTTCGCAGGATGTTTGATTCTAGCCTTTGAGTATGCCGAACTCTGTGGAGTGTAATGTTACGATTTTTTAGGAATATACTTTTTTTCATTCCTTGGTGGTAATAATAAGACCGACCTGTATGGAAAGCCGTAGTATGGTTAAGATTCGGACTCAATGCAGGTCGCCGGCTTGAAATGAAAACACATATAACACACTGAAAGGAAACCTATTCGGAAAAAGTAGCCGCAAATGACGAACTTCGACTTCAAGCTAAAATCAATATCACTTTGGGTCCTGGCTTGCGGGAACCGCGTCAAGAGAGTTTTGTTAGTTTATATTTCATGGATAAGTGCACAGAGACTTTAATTATAATTCGAAGAAATAGTATGTCATGTGCCTCCATAAACGTCCCACACCACGCCCCTGCACGCCTCTTGCGAATCACTCATCCACGATACATAGTGATTGACTCAGGAGTCACGCGCAAATGCTTGGAATCCTGAGCGAGAACTTTCGTTTACTCTTCATTACTACTTTGCACTAAATTCAAAACATGTTCCTACTGAGCAGTTTTCTGTCACACAGGAAACGGTGGATTAGGTCTTTGGGTTATACAAAGAAACGCTAATCAGATCACGAAGCCTTTGTGATGTCCTCATCCAAGCATTTCTTGCCGTGTTGGAACTAACGCGGGTGGTTTCAGAACTTTGATAATTATCAATTCGTCCATAATTGACGATAACTTTATTCTTTATGTCGCTGAGGTTTCGGCGTTTGCCTTTTGGTATCAAGTAAAAATTGGTCCGAACCAAATCTCTCATCACGCGATTGCTTGGCAGTTAAAAATAAAGTCATGCAATCGGAAGAAGTTCTTGACGAGTAAAATTGAATGCAAATTCCAATCAGTTTCCTAATTATAAGCTTTCTAATCGAAAAATAATTAGAGACTACTTATCGTGCAGAAGTTATTCACCAGACTATTTTCTCAACGCGAATGCCTCTTTGCCACATATAGCTTAAACAATCGCTGAAGCTGTCGTGGTTCTTAATTCTTGGGAAGAATTTCATTTATTCTTTGTTTGGTCTAGAAAGGCCGTACGTAATTTTCATCTGAAGACTATAAATAGTTTAATTATTCAATGTGTTTTTTCTTTAATAAATTTGACTGATATCTAAATGTTATTAATACTTTGTACTAAATTCAAAACATGTTCCGACTGAGCATGAGTTTTCATTTATTCTTTGTTTGGTCTAGAAAGGCCGTACGTAATTTTCATCTGAAGACTATGAATAGTTCAATTGTTCAATGTGTGTTTTCTTTAATAAATTTGACTGATATCCAAATCTTATTACTACTTTGTACTAAATTCAAGACATGTTCCGACTATAAATAGTTCAGTTATTCAATGTGTTTTTCCTTTAATAAATTTGACTGATATCTTACTTAACTGAACCTTAAGACTGTTCCTACACAGCTGTTCTCTACGTGTCTGGAAAACTGTAGATTGAGAGTCAACTATGTGAAATTGTAGCAGTGTTATAATTAAATATTGTTAATAAAACATTTCAGTGGATTCCTGTGTGGGCGCCTCCAGGTTTCTGAGGAAAATTTTCTTCCATAATATCATCGCGCTATTATTCTCATACGGTGAAAGCCAAGAACATTTCTGATGTCCATATTCCTTTTTTCTCATGAGTTTTCGGGTTAGGATTCTTTCGAAATAGATTTCACTATTAATCGTTGATCAGTTGTGTTCAAGTTCAAGTGCAAGAATACAATAGCGAAGGGACAATTTTGCTAACCAATAAAAACACTAAATATGTACATAAAAATCAGGCGGCTCTGTGTCTGACGTCTGCAAAAGTGCCAAACTAAAGCATGAACAGGTGTGATTCGCTTCAGGCAAAATCATTCAAGCCAGCATTAAACTTTACAAGAACACTGAATTTCGTTTGTTAAAACCTATTTTTGCTTTAAAATTTCCCGTTGCCACTATTTTGGGTCTTATGACGTCATACGGTTGTGGCTATTCGCCACTTCACATCTCCCATAATACACTTTGTTTGCCCCCAAAATGTTGCATGAGCATTGTTTTTAATTTCTCTCGGACGATTGTAAATTCTAAGAGAAATTGAAAGCAATGGTTATGCAAACGTTTGGGGAAAACAAAGTGTGTTATGGGAGATGTGGAAGTGGTGAATTGTTTGGAGGCAGAAACTATTTTGTTATGACGCCATGAAATCCAAAATGGCGGCGCAGCGAAAATCGATAGAAGAATAATTTGACAAAAATGAACCCTGTAACATATCAGAAGAACTTGTCCCTGTGCACGACACGTTCCGGGAAATTCTCGTAGGGAGAGGGTTATACGAGTATCTGTCAACAACGACAGAGCAACGGCGCGGGTTGGACAGTCTTTTGACCATCCATGACTAACAATACTGCTAATATTCAGTGCCAGATTTATGGAGTAATAACAGTTTGCATGACTGGACAGCCATTTTAAAGGTCGCATTTATACCAAACCGTTGTCTTTTTTTTTTTTTTTTTTTATTTGTCCATTATATTAGTCTTTTACATAAAGTGATATATATGCATATCTGCTACAAAATAAGATCTAAGCAAGCTCTACCGAGCTTTTCAAAGAAGATCCCCATACTTAACTAAACAAAATTACATAAGCAGATGGATACATTCATAAATCTAATATTTCTACGAGTTTTTGATTTTTATAGGAATCAAGTAAAAATCTGAGTGGAAATTTGATTTTGAACATAAAGTTTTGCACATTTTTTTAAAGGAATTATAAGATTTAATTATTTTTAAGTCATTTGGTAACTTATTCCAAATCTGTGCTCCCCTAAATTTTAATGAAAATTTCCCATAATTTGTCCTTGTATAATCAATGTGTATGTTGAAGGCTGACCTGGTATCATGATTATGCATATTTTCAATTAATTTAAAGTAATTTTTGTAATAGGTAGGCAGATTTTCATTAAAGTAAGAATACATAAAGAGTGCTATGAGGTACTATTTAGCTCATATATATCAAGAATCTTAAGTGACAGGAATAGTGGCTTACATTCCTCTCTATATTTTGGAAACATCATGATTCTTACTATCTTTTTTTGAATCATGAATATTGACTGAAGCCTGGTTGGAATAAGTGCTTGCCAAAATAATATTACAATACGTTAAATACGGGTACACCATAGTGCTGTAAATCGTATGTAAAGTTTTAGCGATAAATAATGCCTCGCTTTAGCCATTATTCCTGTCATTTTTGATATTTTTGTTGCAACTTGGTCAATGTGATATTTCCACGTCGATGTGATATTTCCATTTGCAGTTATTTGGTTTTTCAAAGTGATGCTAAAAATATTTTGTCTATTTTCGTGCTTTAAATAGGGACTTGAGAGATAATCCTGTGAAATGCGATTGCGATTTTTTTCGATATTGGAAAATCCTTAAGGCGAAGAGAATTGAGATACGAGGAGTTTGCTCTGACTTGTCTGCTGGTTTAAGTGGCATTTCGTTTCAAGATCTCAGTGACGAATCTTTTGCTTGTGGTAAGAGCAGCGCATTTAACACATGTTAGTCATAATTAATTACGTTATATCCTGTGCTTTTCACAATCGATGCCTTTCCAGGTTATAATCAATTTACTGCTCTCCTGTACAGCATAAACCATTTCTTCCTGTTTGTGCTCTACAAAACACAGTTAGAAAAGTAATTTATACGCCTTGTCCGGAAGGGTTCCTGCACGGATTTACGTTGTTGGTCGCTTTTATTCAGTAAATTTTGTAGTAGCAACGGGGAGAGGTGGAGCAGAGGAATAAAGTGGTTGACTAACTGTCCTTAATTGAATAGAACCCACATAAAATAGCTATTCAGAAGGCAAAACACATACGAAGTAACTTCACTCGAGAAATTTTCCAAGTTGGAATAGAGTCGTCTGCTTTGCTTGAGAAAGGCAGTTTGGTTATACATGAAGATTAAAGGAGCTCCAGGGACACTACTAATGCTACAGCCTCATTGCTGGTGATGCCTAGAGAAGACGATAAAATTAATTATGAAATTAGAAGGCTCGACTTAACTGATGTTCAGTTAACATTCATTCCTCTATAACAGATGGATCGTCCGTCAGCAGCCAAAAGTCCTCCACAGCTATGGCCAACGTGCTTTCCAGTTCATCAGTGGTGCAGGAATATTTTGGTGATAAAGCAATTGTTTCTTCACAGCCTCTTTACGTAATGGTATCATCCCAACCCATCTCTTCCGTCCCTGTTGTGGCGTCATATCAACCTGTCGCTGCAGTGACGTCATCCCAAGCCGTCCCTGCGGTGACATCGACTCAGGCTGTTCTTGTGGTGACGTCACCTAAAGCCGTTCCTGAAGCAGCTACGTCATCTCAAGCCGTCATGACGTCATCTCAAGCCGCACATAAAGTTACCTCATCTCAAGTTGAGCCCTCATCCCAAGCCGTCCCTACGGTGACATCGACTCAGGCTGTCCTTGTAGTGACGTCACCTAAAGCCGTTCCTGAAGCAGCTACGTCATCTCAAGCCGTCCCTTTGGTGACGTCATCTCAAGCCGCACATAAAGTAACCTCATCTCAAGTTGAGCCCTCATCCCAAGCCGTCCCTGCAGTGACATCGACTCAGGCTGTCCTTGTGGTGACGTCACCTGAAGCTGTTCCTGAAGCAGCTACGTCATCTCAAGCCGTCCCTTTGGTGACGTCATCTCAAGCCGCACATAAAGTAACCTCATCTCAAGTTGAGCCCTCATCCCAAACCGTCCCTGCAGTGACATCGACTCAGGCTGTCCTTGTGGTGACGTCACCTGAAGCCGTTCCTGAAGCAGCTACGTCATCTCAAGCTGTCCCGGCGGTGACTTCATCTCCGGCCGAACATGCATCGGGTGTTGGTGCAACTACTGCGCTTGAGTTACCCCTTACTTCCAGCATACAGACCGATGGTAGTTCCTCTGTTGTAACTGCTCCACCGTTACCTTCAGCTGGTGTTGAAGTAAACATGACGAGTGCATCTGATGTGTCACCAAGTGTTTCTGGTATCCTCAATGGCTCGACTGCTGTTACAACTCCACCCATCATACCTGGTAAGGGTCAACAGAGTAACGCATAGTTATGCCTTTTATAGTGTCATTGAACAGTGCCAACGTTGAACATTTGCTAGGAAGCTGAAAAAAGATTTAGCTGAAACAGCGTGGGTCTTTTGATAATAACTTTTCCCATTTCATGGGATTAATTGTGTCCCAGTCCCTATCCGGTTTAGGGTGCGAAACAAAATAATCTGGTGGTGTAAACTGTTTCAGCATTAAAGTTTTATTGCTATGCATTATTTCGGTGGTTTCTTGACGCTACCATTCAACCCTTTCAATCCTTTTTGAACGCAGCACATATATTAATTCGGATTTCTATGGTCGTTTCGTTTTGTAGCTTTAAAAATGAGTTGCGAGTGTCCGAAAAGGCGAGGAACACGGTTTGAAGGGGTATAAAATAAGAAAAACATTTAATTGCGTTGTAGTTACAGGCTAAATATTCATTGTAACTGAAGTAGTTGGTATTGTTAACTTTCTTATTTTTCTTGTCATGTTTCTAGAATCACCAGTTATCACAGCGTTTGATGCACCGGGAATCGTAGACCTTCATACAATGGTACAAATCAAATGTGTCGCCACAGGGAACCCACCACCTAAAGTTCTCCTAACTTTAAACAATCAGCCTGCTGATAGTGTGGATGGTGTGTCTGTGACATCACGTGGCTCTGAAACCGATATCGAATTCAAGGCTGTGAGAAACTCGGAAGTTTATTGTGAAGCTACGAATGAGCGTGGAAGGGACAAACGCAAAACGAGGATAACTGTAAATCGTATGTAGACGTTTTTAAAATTACTTTTGAGGAACTGATCTGAGAAAATCTTTCTAGTCTGTCTTTTTACCAACCCTGACATTATGATTAATAATAATAATAATAATAAAGACTTTATTTATCCAGGGTAGCACGTAATAGCCACAGGCTAATAAACTTGTGGCCCTGATAAATCAAATTAAATCAAATCAAATCAAAGATGTGGTTAAATTAAGCTTTTTATGAGTAAAAGAGTGACTTAAATCTCAAAGGACTACCTTTGCATCGGAACGTTAAGAAAGTTATATTTGGGAGTGATACTCGTTGTTAAGGTCACTATATTAAAATCTTCTGTAGAAACCGACGCAAAATACATGATGCTGAGGGTGAGATTAACAGAGGAAACGTTCAGCGACAACATGAAAAACAAGGACTCCAGAGAATTCCAGGATATCGCTGCAAAGGTCACTTCGCAGGTATATTTTATCATGGATTTTGCTCAATCGTCTTTTACTTAATCGAGAATAAGAACGCTAGAAATTAACAAAAAACAAACAAACAAACAACCAAAAAAAACTAAACAAAAAGTGTAAGATGCGCCTTGGTGCAGTGTTTTGTCGTCAACAAATGTTTGTTTTTCATCAAATGCAAAATTTCTTTTAAATTTGTCCCACACACTGATGGCTGATTATTTTCTAAAGTATAACTAATGCAGAGGAAGACCTCAACTGCGCAAATGTAAGAGCACGGGGAAGCCATACTTTCTTAAGACGTTTCTCGTTGGGGCAAACCCTTCTAAAAAAGCCTCAAGATTACACAACAAAATAAAGGAACATTTCTTTTTCACATGAATTATTTTGCTTGTTCGGCGGGTGAGTCTTCCCCATGGTAGGATTAATTTCTTGTACAGGCCACAGCGAGTGCTTTGTGCAAAACAGTAATTATGCAATCGCTCGACTGAGTTTTGAAAACATGGAAATGTCATTAGTTTGAAGCACTTTCCCCCCGAGCTCCTTTGTCTGTCTTCATCTGGCTCTGATCTGCAAATGAATTTTAATCTGTTCACAATGTTATTAACATATGTCTCACATATGTTTTTACTTAAAGGTGCGTTCCTTGATGAGTTCAGTTATTGGTTTTCTTGGAGTCAGCCTTGTGCAACTTCGGTGAGTGAATTTACATGGTACCTTATTACTTGCTATTCACGCTGAAACTGTCAAAATAGAGGTAATTCAGTTGGATGAAGCATCGTTTTTTCTGTGGCCACTACCAACCTTATGTTTTCCATTTTTTTGAATTAACGCCGCATATATAAATAACCACTACACTTTCTATAAACCCCTTGTAGCGTTTAAGTGAAAGGGTACCTGAGTTAAACCTATTTTTAAGGAGAAGTGAATTCTTATTTGGACCAAAAACGGTTAACATAACGCAGCTAAATAACTTTTGTTTACAGTTACGTGGTCTTCATAATATTAATAATAGCAACAAACATAGTAATAATAATAATAATAATAATAATAGTAATAATAATATTAATAATCTGCATTAACAAATTCTCAAACAATCTTAAATTTACAATATATGATCTACTAGAATGCTAAAAAAATGATATTCATAATTATAATCCGTATAAATATTATAAAAATATTACTAAAAAAACCCCTTTTTTAAATGCATCAAATAAAAAATGGAAAATATACTTTAAAAAAATTATGTAAGATGTTTGTATTTACAAGGTGACGGCAATAAAATATTCTTAAATATTAAATTATTGCTCCTTCTTGGATTTCAATGTCAATATCAATGTTCTTAAAATCGAAAAAGGCTTTGCTTCTAGTTCTCGATCCTCTAAGGCAGATTAGTGCGGATCTTAATAAGGCAAAGGATGTCCATGCTCTTATCCAAGAGATTGTTTTGGCATAATCTTCTCCTTTTTTGATGGAGATCAGCTGCGCCAGTCTGGCATTGCAAGCACTCCTTTCCCATACCGTCCGTTGATGTGAAAATAAGGGGTGTGAAAGTTCCTTGTTCAATGTCTAAAACTGCCCTCCTCGAATATAGGCGCTTCTTCTCATTCTCGTGATTGCGGCATATCTGTTGGAGCTCTAGGTCCCTATACGAATCAGTATTAGGGTGAAAAACCCTCACGTCAAAGAATGCTGATCGTTGGTTCTCCCAGAACCCGTGTGCGTGGATATCTAATCTCGCATCTGGAGCTCGATTAGAACCCCTTCCTAGCTGTTCTCCCGAGATATCTTGAAGGACAGGCTCGATCTAACATCACTACATACCATCGTATCAAGAAAAGCGGATCAAGTTTGATAACAATAGGCTTTGTTCTAAGACCAAAAATGACAAAAAAAAATTTTGAACAGTAGCAGCAACATGTTCAAAATACACGCGGGACTTCCGAAATTTCTGATTAGCATACGAGCGGCAAGTTTAAATTTTACGACAAGTATTACATCGACATTGCTTGTTTCAGTACTATATGCTGTGCATCTTCAACTTGAAAATGATCTCAGGGAGATCGAAACAAAATAATAATAATAATAATAATCAATTTATAGCGCGCAAATTTCATACAATGCTCAAATACGCATAACAATTAAAAACTAAAAATAAATAGATAGATACAAAGATACAGATACATCTCACTCCTGCAGTTTATCAACATGAATAGGGACTAATAAGACGTTTTGTTCACAGGCCAGGATCGGTAATAGCGGATATTTTAGTGAAGACGTTTCAGGCTATGATGACTCCGTGAGAAAAACTCTGGAAGCAGATATCAGCAAGGCCAAGCTGGGCAACATACCTGTGGACCGCTACAAATACTCCTTTGAACAAACTGAAGGTATAAAATCAACTAAAATATACCATACCATATTAAAGCACTACGCTACTGGAGACTAAACTGCACCATAATCCATTCTACTTTACCGCACTCCCCTCCACTTCACACTCCTCTACTCAACTCTACTCTTCTCTACTTTACTCATACTCTTCTCTACCCTACCCTACTCTACCCTACCCTACCCTACTCTACCCTACCCTACCCTTCTCTACTCTACTTTACCCTACCCTACCCTACTCTACCCTACCCTACCCTACTCTACCCTACCCTACCCTACCCTACCCTACCCTTCTCTACTCTACCCTACCCTACCCTACCCTACCCTTCTCTACTCTACCCTACCCTACCCTACTCTACTCTACTCTACTCTACTCTACTCTACTCTACCCTACCCTACCCTACCCTACCCTTCTCTACTCTACTCCACTCCACTCCACTCTACCACACCCTACCCTACCCTACCCTACCCCACCGTACTCTACCCTACTCTACTCTACGCCACTCCAATCCACTGCTCTCCCCTCCCCTCCCCTCCCCTATCCCATCCGAACCCTAACTTACTCTCCTCCGCGTATACTGTATACAAGTTACATAGCACTCGAATAAATTGAATTGAGAATATAAGTATAAAGTATAATATTATCAGTGCTGTGAAGTGTGAAACCACCATAAATCCTCCTGAGCCACATGAACAAGTTCACGACCTCTGGAGGTCTTCCAGGAGCCTTAGCATTGCATTTTATAATCTTAGCGCACTTCGTTATCTGCTCCACAGGTCCTGGGGGGGGGGAGGGGACTTCACACGCGCTAGCGTAAGTCAACTTGGGGGGGGAAAACATGCTCCCCCGGAAAATTTTCAAATTAAGGTCCTCTGAAATGGCTGGAAATGCATTTAAAATTAACATGGTGTGGTGAAACTTATATACTTGCCGCAACAAAACAGCGGTGTTTTAAAAGAAAAATAATCAGTTTTTGATAAAACGTAAATAAAAAAGTAACTGCGATTTCTTTAGTATTACTTGCTTTTTACTGTTGAAAATTTGTCTCTAAAGCCCAGCCAGCCCCTCCCCCTGCGCGGTGCCTGCTCCATGAACTAGAACTTACCCTTGAGAAAAGTTCTACTTTACATTTTTGGAACCTGTTATTTGTTTTTAAGCCTGTTCCTCTGAATTTGAAAATGTAACGTGGAATGATGCTGCATACGGGGAAACTGATGTGGTGCCATGTCCCAGAGGGGCTCGAGGTTTGTTGACCCTAAATAATGCAGGATGCTTTGGTTTACATGCGCAGCTTTCACGTGCGTGAGTGGTGTTCATTAGAAGGCAAAAGTTACAGTTAGGTTCTGTTTTGGTCACTTTTTGCTGAAACACTTGTCAGTACTGTGGTAATTTTCCCAGTGCAGTAATTAAGCGAGAAAACGTGGGATTAATTTGTTCTTCTCTTTGTCGGCATTGAAGATATACCACAATAGAGATACCAGCTGTTTTGTTTTTACAAAGTTTTTATTTGCTTCACGGAGTTTAACTTTTTAATGTAAATACATTTGTCCCATCTTTTCCTCTATGTCGTATTGCAGTTTTTCTTATTGTTCGAGCGTCTCTATACTTGCTTGAAGGCAGAAATGACAGAAATCTTCGGCCCGAAATATACCATAAATTGTGATTATCTATGTGGTCTTCAAAATCCCAAATAAAGAAGGGCACACTGACTAAAAACTCGAGTTTACTTTCACCTTCTATCTATTTTTACCCTACGGAATTACTGGCAAAAGAGTGTCACTATAATAAAGTTTGGTCGAAGATGCTTTGCCGAAGATGCTATATGAGTTTACACCGAAGCAATGTGCGTTGTTTTTCTTTTAGGTGATGAACGTTTTACATGTATTACTTTTTAGGTTTTGCTAGAAGGAACTGTACATGGGGAGGCTGGTACTTTGCGGACTACACTAATTGTAAAAGTGATGCCTTTTCTTCCCTCAGGAATCAGGTAGACTTAGCTTCTGTTACTTGACGTCCACTATATAAAATAGGCACGCAATGATGTTTACGAAGCTCGAGAGGCTTTAGCGTCTTATCTAGTTTACAGTTTTCGGGGGCACCTAACGACAAGTTTCGTTAGATATCTTCTCGGTGGAGGGTAGTTCGCCTTAGGCTATCGGCGTCCATAAAAGAGTGCACTCGGAGTTTCGTAACTGAAACGTTGCCTACAAGATTTGCAATGGGGCAATCATAGCCCCAGAGGTTTGTCGGGAAGGACGTACTTTGCTGCTTTTGGCAGTCAAAAACGTCAGCTCTGGCATTTTCGAAAAGAAAATAGCTCCTAGAATGATCGTGGAAAGTTCATTTCAGGTATAGCATTTTCACAAAGGAAGATTTTGTTCCCTAACATTTTCGGTCAATTAATATTTCAGCTAAAGAATCCGAATAGATCCAGTTCTCCGAGCTAACGAAAATATCACTTTAAACATACTTCAAATACCATAAGATACTTAAAAGATGACTTTCTATAACTTTCGGATGATTTGGCTCGTTGGGTGCCCCTGCATTTTCTTGCCTGATGCCTTGGAAACACGTGAAGATGATTGTGGAAGGGGTGTCTGTCAACTCCTTTACATGGTAGTCACCGATATTTTAGCCTTTCTTGCTTTTTATCAACATGAACTAATTGCAGATGATTTTGCTGGAGTTGAATGGACTGAAAGGTGAACCTGCTCATTTGTCTCGTTTTTAATTGTAGATTAAGGAAGCCACGTCTCGTGAGAATGCAAAGAGTGAGACCTTCACAGGCTTGCAAAAATTGTTAAACCTGACCGCACCCAATGAAGACTACGCAATGTTGGCTGGTGATCTGGCTATAAGCACAGAAATACTGCAACTCGTGACTGATTACATAACACGCGAAAATGGCAACACAGCACACAGTTCAGACGAAGTTAAGGTTAGGACTCTGGGGCTTTTTGACTAAGGCATTTTCTGAATATGAAATTTAGCTCCCTTTTGACTTTCAGCAAGTCGGCGGGTTTCAGCTTTTTTTAAAAGAAATTATGGTTGTTTGTTATTACCGTGCCACAGTTTAATTACAAATAAAGACGTGATATCAGTGCCACATAGGTCCTTTAGTTGCTTTGTAACAGTCAGAGGTCTTTGGAAGTGAAGTGACTCTACCACAGCTGCAAAGTACACTTTAAGGGGCGTAGATACACTCAACCTTTCTCGTGACCACGAAAATTTATTTTATCAACGGAGTTGATAATGTAAATTGACCACCGCACAGGATTCATAAAGCTGACGTTTCGAGCGTTAACCCTTCGTCAGAACGGATCACGAAGGGTTGATAAACCACATTTTCGTCAGTGTTTCACTCCCCCACCGACGCAGCACCCCAGTTTCTTTAAAAACTAACCCCCTTTCTTTATTTCCGGTGACCAGTTTACTCAAATATGAGAGCACTGATCTGCTTTTTTTCTTTCTTCAATAGCTTGTTGTACGAGCGGCTAGTAATGTCCTTCATCTGCACAATGAGCAAGAGTTCATCGTTGCACAAAAGGTAAAGAGGAAAGGCTGTGTGGCTGCATGGATTAAGTATATCCTGAACCCCACAAAAGTTGCCGCTTTAACTTATTGCATCGTGTTTTAAGAAAGAAAGAAAGGAAGAAAGAAAGAAAGAAATTATAGCGTATTTTATCTTTGTCTTGGCGGTGAAAGGATCAAAATCTCTTCAATGTCAGTTGTGATTATGTCCACAGTTGGTACAGACGGCGTCTAAATTCATCTTGTCCCTGGAGAAATATGGTCTCCAGGCCGCACCAGTTACGCTGTTTCCACCCAACAGATATCTTGGAATAGTTAAAACTGAAAATGTTGGTGAGTACACTTGATAAGTGCCTTTTGTCATAGAAGAGTTGAGATGAGCTTGGAATGGACTAGGTTTGAGGAATGGATGAATGTAGATCCGTTAGGCGAAGGCTTCGTACCTGTAGTCTTTTGGTCGTCCTCTTGTTTTGAAAAGTGAGTTTGCTCTGAGCAAACTGATCGATGTACTTGCTTTACCTAATTGAGATAAGCTCAAATAAGATCTTAGAAAATCCAGATGCATATCTCGTTAAAATGTTTTTGATCTTTCTGTTTGGTTCAAGCGTCTTTATCCCTCTTCTACGTACCTGTGTACCAGTTGATGTGTTAGTAATTTCTGAGCTTTGTTTAGTGAGTGTAGTGAAACTTGAGTCGTTACCCTATCAAAGGACAAAGTTGCTTTCAATGGGAGCCCCTTAATCACTATTCGTTTAATTTGAGAAAAATTCTAAGCAAAATCGTCCTTTTTTATTTTTCTGCGCTTGCAGTTATGGGTGCTGGCTTAGCCGATCCAAGCACTATATCAGAAGACGTCATATTTCCAAACTACGGCTGGACAGAGTTGGAGGAAGTGAAGAAGAAATGGAACGTTTCCACGTTTCTGGTGTTACCAAAGGACATGATTAAATCCATAAATGCTGGTAGGTTTATGGAATTCATGAATGTAAATCCGTTAGGCGAAGGCTTCGTACCTGTAGTTTCAGATCGTTTTTGGGCTGGTCACGAGTAGTGGAGAATGCACTTAATCAGTGGTACAAGAAATGGTTTTACTGCGTAGCACCCGGGTTAAATGATCCTCAATTAAAGTTTGCTGCTTTTGTCCGAATGCTGTTAATATACAGTTTCATAATCAGTGGACCAGTGTCCGATATATCGAGCATTTAGATGAGATAGAGTCGAAGGTGGAGACTCAGCTGGACAAGCTAAGAAGAACTTTTACATAGAATACTTTGCGGGTCACTGTACGTGTTATGTAATGTCCATATTAGAACGGAAATAGTGTGAAGTTATGGAACATATTCATCGAAAATCTGCTTCGGTTTTTCTCCTTCGCAAGGTAAGAATGGGATCCGAATTGCTGGATTTTTGTACAGAACACTGACGAGGATTCTGTCGTTTGAAAGGTAGGTGTTTTGAAATATCCGTTTCATATTACATTGCCTTCCGCACCATTTATTTAAAACGAATTTTCCTAACCCTTAGGTTTGGTGTGGTCTTCGAAAGCGTAATAGGTCTATTCTTCTTTTACACGATTCAAGATGATTCGATCTGGTCGGTTACTGACGTAAGATGTGGTTAAGGTGTTGCATCTAGCCCACGCTTAGAGCGGCTTTCAATTGAGCATCGCAAATAAATTGCGTTTGCTTTGGTTCTGCATTGCTTCGCTCTGTGATTGGCCAGGAAAACTCGCGCCACTTTCTTAACCAGTCAGAAGCAAGATCAAAACAAATGCGCATTTCCCCGCTCTTTACGCTTCTTTGCGCCGGTTATACGTGTTATTGCTTCGGATTCTGATTGGCTCATTGCACTGTTTCTGTCTGTTGTGATTGGTTGGAGCAATTGTCTTGGTTTTGGTTTTACGGCGTTCAATTGAAAACCACTACAAGGTTTTTTTTTTAATTCGATAATCGACTTTTTCGTTGGCGTCTTTAGCGTTCTTAACCAAGTTACCATCTACATGGTAACTTGCAAAATCACAAGGACGTCAAGCATGTGTTAAAACAAAGATAAAAATAATTAATACACAAAGTTTATGAAAAATAAAAGTCAGCAGCTGCTTTAAAGGTGCCGATGCTTGGTTTATCAATTACTTCTAAAGGCAGCCCATTCCAGTCTTTAATTGTTCTTGGCCAAAAACTGAATTTTAAGTTGTCGCACGAAGTTTGTATTAGTTTAAACTTCTTGGCATGCGAGTTCTTTGTTGTAGTGTACGTCTGCCTTTGCACACAAGGTGGAATTATATCTAGTACAGCTTGGTTGTGAAGAGTTTTATACATCAATGCTAATCGGGTAATTCGTCTCCTGTGTTCAAGTGGTTGCCAATTCAGATGGTTCAATGCTCTTGCCACACATCCTGGATTCCTTGAGACGGTTTTCGTTGCAAAACGGGCTGCTCGTCAGTCTTTGGACTTGGTCTAGTAAGGCCTTCTGGTAATCTCGATAAGGGTCCCGGGAACAACTCGCATACTCAAGGGTTGGTCAGACTAGCGATATATATGCTTGCCCTTTGACACGTTCAAGGCAATGATGGAGGTGATTCCTCACAATTGCACGGTGCATCCTTACTGCGCATAATCTATTTGTCGTCATTTAGCGCAGGCTCGTGCGCGCGTACAGTAGACAGCTGGTAGAAACATTGCTTATTTGCCTTAACATTGAGCTTTTCAGCTGAAATTTTCCCTTTGTCGTGGTAGTGTAAAGAAACGAATACGGTGATGCCCCTTTTTTTATTCGTATCATTTACTCTTAATAGGCACACGAAAAACATATTGTAAGGATAAAAAAAGTTTAATAGTAGAAGTTGGATTATTTATATACAAATGAGGTGAAACTCTGCGTTTGCAGCCAGGGAGGAGTTTGAGATGATGAAGTAGTGGTCCAATTTCCTTACATTATTTGCAAGATAGGGCAATTTGAGATCAAATACTAAACGAAAAAGGCCCAGAAAAAACAATTAGGCTCTAGTATTCACTACTATTCATAGTTTTTGCAACATAATAACAGCTTTATTCGGTTGTTCAAGCTTCGAACATTTCTTGTGCAACTCCGTACAAACACTTAGAACAACGAGTATGCAGGGCGAAAACAAGCACGGTGACCCCATCTTTTTATTGCCTTTTTTGAATGTCCTATGCATGACTATCAATTGTGCCAGGTCTGAAAAAATCTTAATAGTGCATCCTTTTCAGGGGAATTACCTTAAAAGATATTATCGGCCAGTAAAAACGTAGCTATGCTTTTTTGTGTTATCAGTGCGTACAGTGACAAGGGACTCGCCTTTGAAATCAATTCAGCAGTGGTATCTGCCTCCGTGGAGCCCAAACCGAGCAGCAAGTTAACCGATCCTGTGATCATTGCTTCCAGGAATATCCATGAAGTTGATGTAAGCTGATAACTGTGTTATCTCTACTCTGTTATATACCTGTTATGCACCGAAATATCCTACGAGTCACTTATTATGTGCGTGTATGTAAAGAAAATACAAGTGACCTTGAGTGGTATATTCTATGGTGTATCACGAGAAAGCTTTGCAGAGCTATTTTATACCATGCCAAAGAAAATATATAGCCCTACATAATCAATGCGGTGCACGATGGGAAGGTTCGGGTGAAATACAGATGAATGTACAACGACTTCCTGCATTCTATTTGGCTGTATTTGCTATGGCATTGTATTAAAAAAGTCCACGCAGTTTGAATCGCGTTACTTGCGGAAGCTAAATAAACCAAGAAGTGCGTTCACCTCCTATAAGCAAACCAACTTGACCTGAGAGAAGGTCGAAACGTCGATGATTTTTATAGCTAATTTTTGTCGCCCACTTCCGCGCTTTTTTATTTTTCATTTTTATTTTTTTATCATTTCGACCACAGAATCTCGTGTAGGGGCAATTCAATATTTAAACATAATTTCTCTCTCGTTAGCCTCATCTAGAAGGCGCTTAGAAGATTCAATATTTAAGTCACTTCAGAATACCACTGACCTTTCGTCTAACTTATTTATTTTAATTATTTTCAGCTCGATGGTGATGAACCAATTTGTGCATTTTGGGATTTTAACATGTAAGTACACTAAACTACTTTGATTTTTCATGCCTCCTTTGACCCAACAGTATAGAAATAACTGAAAACGGAGTTGTGGTCCAGTTTTCCCAGATTATTCCCTTATATCAGTTTCACTTCAAAAAGCTTAAAATGAAATTTTCTGCGTTTTCTTTGTTTTCCCGTTAGGTTGAAGGCAGGTGTACAACTTCAGAGGCCCCTGCAAACGCTCCCAACGTAGAGTCCTAAAGTGTACCTCACAAATGTTTGAATTTTTGAAATTATGGGATTTGTTGACATGTGTACCTCACAAATGTTTGAATTTTTGAAATTATGGGATTTGTTGACATTTTCAGAAAGAGCAAGATGAAAAATGCTAACTTGCCAAAAATCAGCACGTAAAGGCAAATTGATTCTGAGATATTAGCACCGTTATGCTCTGCTGACTCCATACAAATCCTTCTAAATTTGACTTGGTTCTTAACGTTATGAACTAAGTCCAAATTAGAAGGATTTGTATGGAGTCATCAGAGCACAACAGTGCTAATATCTCGCTCTCAAACTGTAAGAAAATGCCGAGTTTTGACAAATAGGTCTTCTTTATCGTGTTCTTTCTGAATATTCGAACAAATCCCATAAATTCACAAATTTAGTTTTTGTTACGTCATCACTGGAGGACTCTATAGTTGGGTCCATCATGTACGTTGGGAGCGTTTGAACGCGCCGGGTGATGGTGTTGTTGCGTGTTGCGTGTTGTGGGCTTTTTCTGCTTCACTTGCCAACAACCCGCAAAACAGTGTTCAAACGTTGTTAACGTGTTGGACCCCAATAGTGATGATCTGTCTATGCGAACTTTTTTTCTAGGAATGCTCCCCATGGGGGGTGGTCTGAAGAGGGCTGTAACACATCTTCCTACAATACCATGCAAACAACTTGTCAGTGTGATCACATGACTAATTTCGCAGTTTTACGGAGCAAAGCTCTACCTTCCAAGCCTGAACCGGTAAGGAGAAAGCAAGACCGGTAAAACCGGTTATCGCTAGCTTTTGATGAACGGGTTTTGACAGGAAATTGAATTCTAGCTCTCTTTACCAAATGTCACGCAGTGGCAAAGTGATTAGGGAAAACCTCCTCGCTTTAATTTTTCCGAACCCTCTTTAGGATTCAAAGAAATCAAGATGCTGTTAAGACCCATGTTTAGGCTTCAACAACTAACAAGCACAAACAGCATAAAACAGTGTTAATTCTTCTCCCTAAGAGACTCCATTCTTGGGCTTCTTTTCATCACACAACTTGTCAGTGTTTGAAAATATCCTGAGGGCTTCTAATTAGTCGATAGTAAGGAATAAATGTTTACATGTATATTGGGCTTTTTCCTATTTTTCATTCTTTGTTTGTTTATTTTTTTACTTTCACGGTGCAGTGTTTTCTACTAGCCCATTGCCTAACTGAAGAGGCTATGTTTAATAATTGCATTTGAATACCTCCTTTTTTTCTCTTGCAGTTAACGAGACCGATTAAAGACTTCATACATTGTATCTATATCGCTTGCTGGATAATAATCGCATTTGCTGTCTTGACGTTTTTGATCCTCGTTATTTTATGCCCGTAAGTACCTTTAATTTTTTATCTTTTTGTTACGTTTTGAAAACTTTTAGTGCCGTGAATTCAAATCTCGGCTGCACCATGTAATCAGCCAATATTACGGTTCTACACCAATTAGGTCAGTTCATTAAATGCCTAATGCCCAATGTTATTATTTTATACATGAACCCTTGGCTCGAATACCGAGGGCAACCTTAATCCCACGCAATGACTTTGATAAATTGATTGATTGATTGATTGATTGTACCTTCCTTTCTACCTTGTGGGGTGTTAAAATGTAAGCCTGAAGAAACGCTTAGGTGTGAAACTGAAATGAAGCCTACTGAGCCGGTGCTGTTCTCTTTATGAAAAAAAACAACGGTCGTTCTTATAATAGACTCGATTTCCGTCGCTCACGCGAGTCCGTTGTATCCGCGCGGCGTCTGATTTCCGGAAACTGCGGCTGGTAATCGAGCCTACTCATGTAACTGCTGAAGCAATTTAACAGGTACATGACTTTTGTAAGTGTGGCCATTGTAATCAAAGTTGTTGATCAGCAGTACAGGTTTTATTTTCAAATAAAAGAAAAATGAGCATGGATAACCCTAATATTAACACCAAAGAAGATGGAAATTCCTGTTTTGCGACTATCTTTAGGTATTTTTAGAAGATAGCTTTCCATTGTTTTAAGCTAAGCAGCTGTTGGTAATGCGAAAATAGAGCTTTAGATCTGGTGCAGTACTTAACTGCTTCTATATTTATGTTAAAAGTACTTGTTCTTTTTTCAGGTGGTTGGAGCCTGATCGAACGTGGGCAATGCACATGTGTGTTTGTGCTTCAATTGCCGTCACCTTCGTTCTAATTCTACTCGGATTGGCGTCGTATAACGACTTGGTAAGGATATTGTGTTGACTTATAACTAAGCTGTTTGTGTCTGCTGTTAGCCCAAGAGGCTGTTTCGCTGTCTGGCGGACAATGTCAGTATACAATTTTACACCAGTGATGCGGGAGGAAGCTTAAAATAGAATAATTGGAAGATTTCAGTGAAGAGACCACTATAAGAAGAAGTTTCCTAACTGCAAATTAGAAAACAAAAGAAGTTTGAAGCTAAACTGTAGGATTACACGGTTGCAGTTGTTATTGCTTAATTTGCTTAGGACGGGGCCCACAGATGTAGAGATTACCATTTTGAAGGTTTCAACGGACTGCCTTTTTGCCTTACATGCCTTTTCTCATACTAGTTTGGAAGGTGACACACTCAAGAGGAATCAGCTGCGTGGATGCCGTTTCTAAAATAAAATATTACTTGGAATAACTCATGATTGGTAGAAGCTTGAAAGTAGTATTTAAGTTTCAGAGCTACTCCACAAACTTTGACATTTGTACATCAACAAAAACTTTTTGTTATGACGTTTAAAAATTCGGTTTATAAAGTAAAAAACATATCTTTTAAAACTGTTTGCTATCTTTTAGGGTTTGTGCAACATCTTTTCCTTCCTGGCGCACTATTTCTTCCTCTGTGCATTTGCATGGATTCTGACCGAGGGGGTCTACATGAGAAGCCTGGTCACAGAAAAAGGAGCACGGAAGAAATACTGGATTGGCTATTTCTTTCTCGGATGGGGTGAGTATTTACTTGATAGTCATACGACTTTTACAATACTGAAAGCTACAACCAGTTGAAAAAAAGTTGATATAATCCCAATAAAAACTCACTCTTCTACTAAATTAAATATTAAATAAATGAAAACTCACTCTTCTCATAAATATTGCATAGAAAATGCGCAATATAAATGTGATATATTATTATTATTATTATTATTATTATTATTATTATTATTATTATTATTAAAACTCTCCCTTGACAGTTAGTGCACGACAGGCAAGACTCCCTTCCCCCCGTCAACCAATGCTGTTGGATCACATTTTCTGCATGGTCTCGCATTTGTACCAACATTGATAAGGGGAGGGGGGTGGGGAGGGGGGAGCAGAAGTCAGCGCGATCATGGGGACCTCTTTTCAGTGGGAATTAAGTGTAGCGATTCAAGTATTTTTGCAACTGTTTGTAGCAATAAATCCAATGGGGAGTCAGATAGTGCTAGTTATCTCGAACCACAGGTACCGTGAGAAACCTAATAAAGCAGAGCTGATTTCTGGTAAAATGTTTTGAACTGTTTGGCCGTATGGACTTTGCCTTGAAGTGAAAATTCCAAAATTGCAGTCAGGGAGGGACAACAGTAAAGTCCCTGGCAACTAATGACACATTGTTGCGAACACAAATGTTTCCCTGTTTGCCACGCGCGCAACATTTGTTGCGGAAACAAATTTTGTGTCTGAGACACAAAAAATGTTTCTGATTTTGTTCAGAAGCATTTTTTTCCGCAACAAATGTTTCCTAGTTTGCGCAGCACGAAAAAGACAACATTTATTTTGTGTCCCGCCCGCTCATCCAAGAAACACCATGAGCAACAATGTGTCCGCAACAATAATATGTGTTCTCGTTTGCCAGGGCTTAACATACAATTTGTGTTTAACACTGACCTACATGTATGGAACTTATATTATTTTGACTTATATTATTTTAATAATAATAATAATAATAATAATAATAATAATAATAATAATAATAATAATAATAAAACGGTGGAATCCCCATTATGTAGGCTATGTGGCGAGAAAGGTGAGAGTGTAAACCATATTGTCTGTGAGTATAAAAAGCTGGCCCAAAGGGAATACAAACAGAGACATGACAATGTTGCAAAAGTAGTTCATTGGAAGTTGTGTGAGAAATATCATCTGGAAAAGAAGGATAAGTGGTACGAACACGCACCTGACAGTGTAAGTGAAAACGACGATGTTAAACTACTGTGGGACGTGACCATACAGTGTGATCATGTCATTGAAGCCAGAAGACCGGACATTGTAGTTGTAAATAAACAGGAGAGAAAGTGCACTATTGTTGATATTGCCGTACCAGCGGATAAAAGAATTGTTGGAAAGGAGAATGAGAAAGTTGAAATGTATCAGGATCTTAAAAGAGAAATTGCAAGAATGTGGAACATGAGAACTGTGCAGGTGGTACCAACTGTTGTAGGATCATTGGGAAGTGTAACAAAAAAACTTGGACAAGTGGTTGGGGAAGTTGAATGTCAAAATTAGTATTTCATTACTCCAGAAAACTACGTTACTGGGAACGGCAAGGATTTTGAGAAAGGTGTTGGAGCTCTAGAGTAAGGAGAAAACTCTGAGGGACCTTTGCTCATGGGCTATGACCCTATGACACAGTGGCGGGGATGTTTGAGCTCTACGAACAGTTATTACCTACGAGGCTGTATGCCTGTCAGAAAACGCACACGGACTCGACGGGCGACGTGATGTGCAGGCTATGTAATAAGGCCCCTGAAAGTGTCGCCCATGTCCTGGCTGGTTGTGCCGCCCTTGCACAGAACAAGTACATTACCCGACATAACGCAGCCCTGTAGATACTTTTCTTTGAGATTTTGCAAGACTTAGGTCTTGTAGACTCAGTGCCACCTTGGTACTCGCCACTGAAACCGAAGCCAGTGTACGAGTCGAACAATGCGCAATCCCTCTATTTGCGGAGGACCAAGAAGTTAGAGCTAACAGAGTGGATGCGCGCATTATCAACCACGTGTCAAAGCGAGTCATCACGCTTGAAATGAACTGCCTATGGGTCACAAATCGGGAGAAAAAGAAGGAGGAGAAAACCACGAAATACCGACCACTCCGCTGGGAGTTAAAGCAGAAGTACCAAGGATATGAAGTGAAACAATATAATATCATAATGGACGTATTAGGGGGATGGTGCCGAGACTTAGAAGTCGAGCTGAAGGAGTTGGTCGGAAGTAAGAGTAAGGAGTTCTTTATAACAAGCAGAAGGCTGTAATCTCAGGAACACTGAACATCTCTCGGACGTTTAAAGTTGCAACATGAAAAACGTTATGAAGAAAGTTCCGAATAAGTGCCGAATAAGTGATATATTTAAAATAAGAGAATTTTAAAGATTTTATAATTACCATTTTAGATTCTAGATGTCCTAAAGTGTTTATCCATTATTTTTTCTTTCGGAGAAATATTTATAGTGCTAATTTTTATATATATTTTAAATTTTAAATTTACAACTTTGTACTAAGTTTTCACTATAGTTAACGGGCTACGCTCAAGCGCGCCATCATACTATTTTACTATTTTAACTGTATATAGCATACAAAAGTTGTAACTGCTGCTGCTGCTGCATAATAATAATAATAATAATAATAATATAATATTAATAATGATAATAATAATAATATTAATCATCATTATAATAATAATAATAATAACAATAATAATAACAAATTTTAACTTAGAAAGACGTTTCGACCGAACAACTTCGGCCTTCATCGGTTTTAAATACCAACTGAAATTTATACTGGCCTTGTATGTATATAGTTTGAGTCTTTAAAACATGATGACTGACAAATCCATTTTGTTGTTTACTTCAGGTCTGCCTGGGATTGCAATGTTTATATGGGTGATAAATAAACTTATCAACTTTGATAAATAAACTTATCAACTTATGAAAGCTACATGATCAATTAAATTTGTCATTTAAAACGTATGGAAAATACTTATAATAATAATAATAATAATAACAATAATAATAACAATTTTAACTTAGAAAGACGTTTCGACCGAACAACTTCGGCCTTCATCGGTTTTAAATACCAACTGAAATTTATACTGGCCCTTGTATGTATATAGTTTGAGTCTTTAAAACATGATGACTGACAAATCCATTTTGTTGTTTACTTCAGGTCTGCCTGGGATTGCAATGTTTATCACGTGGGTGATAAATAAACTTATCAACTTTGAAAGCTACATGTCGTAAGTACTCTGCTCTGTATGTTAACGTGATCAATTAAATTTGTCATTTAAAACGTATGGAAAATACTTATACGGTCCGCTAAACTAAAAAAATCACGAAATCAGTGTAAGATATAGCGAGAAGTAAAATACAAAACGACTGTCTACTTCAAGGTCGTAATTTTGGGGATAAATATATATTTTTTCGCTTGTAAAACTCAGCAAACTCGTGTCGCGCCCGCAGACCAGTGGAAGACATTGTATAAGAACCTAGATTAACGACCTGGCTCACCAGGGGTTCCAGAGCATCCGACCGGTGTTGCGGAGGTCGTAGGTTCGATTCCTGCCGTCTGGGACTCTGAATTTCCTTACAGTTGTCCTTTTGCCCGTTGCCAAGCAACTAGCATATCATCTTTCGCGCGGGCACATCACACCGTTACCATCACTATTAATCACATCGACCATATATACTGGAGTGAACGATTTTAGTTAACTGAAAGATGTCAAAACCCTTACTCGGAAAACTGAAAAATTCCGAGTCAGTCTTCCAACATACTTTTGACAGTATCGAATAATTGCATCTTTCATTTCTTCCACGCTTAAAATTCACCATGCATATTCCTATCACACCTGGCGGTTTCACTAGTATACCCCTGTTCAGATGAATATTTCAATTCTTTTGAAATAAATGAGCGTTATTTTCAGAAAGTTTCAAAATACTTGTACGTTGTTTCTTTCAGGTGTTGGATGTCGATATCCAATCCTTTGATTTGGGTTTTCTTTGCTCCTGTGATAATCTTCTTTCTGGTATGTACTTCTGCAACGTTCAATGTTGCAAATTTCAATTTTTTCCTTGTTTATAAGTTTGGAGGTCTTAAGCTAATTTTTTGCCATTATCACTACAAAAATTTATGAGCATTTATCCCCACTTTGTACTACGACCCTCGACATTTTAATTGAAATAAGCACCTCATTACTTTTCTCATCGATTTGTTACGTTAAGTCTTTCAGTTGTCATGCCTAACGTCGAAAAAGTCCCAGAATGATCGATCAGTCAGTGAAATTTTTGCCTCAAGATACGCTTGAATAAGATAAAATAGTTCAACCAATCTAGTTCTTTTATCTGTAGGTCAGTTGCTATTTCTTCGTGATCGTTTGGAGAGCAATCACTGGCTTACCAAGACAGGCACTAAAATCCCAATATCGCAACACAAGATTCAGGTACCTGGTTTTGATATACTTATATTTTAGTGTAGTTTTGCGAAATGCCGTAAGAGTAAAAACTAGTCTATCTAAAGTTGAGCATCCTGGTGATAGAAGACCAAGATATTTGGCTCGTTCAGCTCGATCGCGTCTAATATTATCCAAACGGAGGATAATACAAAGAAAGAAAATACGAATAAAAAAGAAAAAAAATAATTACACGCGCATAATCTTTTGATCACATTTTATACCAAGGCCCTGTTGTGTTGTTCTGTACATCAGGCTGCATAATCACGGTTAGTTATGACTTGTTATACCACATCTGGTACGTCAGTTATGTTAAACGATTTAGTTGTCCCAGATTCCTGGTTACATCATTTCTCTGCTCCTCTAAAAAAAGCATTAATACTAAAAAATAATTAAAAAATAAAATGAAATGAGATATAACTTCTCAAAATATCACATCCGCTAAACTGTATTTCACATTTCCTAGAGCGGTTTTCATTTGAGTGTCGAAAGAAATTATGGTTTTGCTTTGGTTTGCATTGCTTCGCTCTGTGTGCCAATTCGCGCCTCGCCCACCTTCTCAGCCAGTGAGAAGCAAAACCAAAACCAACACGGGCGTATTTTCCCGCGCTTTACGCCGGGTACATATAATTGCTTCGTATTCTGATTGGCTCATTGCACTGCCTACTTCTGTTGTGATTGGTCAGACTAATTGCTTTGGTTTTGTTTTGACGACACTCAATTGAAAAAACGGTCTATGATGCACTATGTAGAACACATTTATACTACAGTAATATCACACTTGTTTTCATCGGAGACTGTTTTTCCTTTTTACTTTCAGGGCTTCATGCTTTTGTTATTCTATGTCATCATGGACAGACAGGTAAGAGTGCGTTTCTAGTTTTCGTGCTTAAAACGCGTTACCCTGTCGCAGTAGGTGGCCCTCAGAAGTAGGCTTCGATTTGCATCGCCATTGCATTATCACCAAGTACTGTCAAATTTTCAGGTCCATGATGCTTTTAAGCAGTGCTGTTGTTGCTGGAGGAGAAGCCGTAGAGGAAGCTATTGGGTCAAAGGGCAGCCAGATGACGTATTTAAAACAAGTCCTGAAGAGGAGATTGAGGTTAGAGTTAAAATGAGATTGTTTTCTCACTAGCTATTTTAGCGCAACTTGTGCTGGTCTGTGCTGTTAACGTTCATACTCTAGTTCGGAGTATTAAGGGGTGCTTATATGCATTTTGAACAAATATCTCCCTAGTCGTTTCAAGTCTCTTTTCACAGGTGTCCAACTGTACAGGTCTTCGATAGCTTGTGACAAACAAACAAACAACAACAACAACACAGAGTTCGCACGCACCTTGAAAGTCCTTGAATTTGAAAATCAAAATTCAAGGCCTTGAAAGTCCGTGAAAAGTACGCGCGCTGTGATTGGTCAATTTTGCGGGCCGTATTCTACAGTACGGCCCGCTTGACTTCAACAAGGTTTCTTTCCCGCGCGCCGGAGTAACCTCAGAGATATAATAAATATCTTACTAACCTCGTTTTGTCGGTCCGTACTGTAAGTTACGGATCCTCGTTTTTTCCCATTAATTCATGGCCCGCGCGCTTCGCGCTTGGGCCATAAATCAACAGAAAAAAACTCGGTCCATAACTTACAGTACGGACCTCGGACTCGGTTAGTAATAGGTATGTATCCACTTAGTGGAAGAACTAGAAAAGACTTAGACTTGAACAAATCTGGCAGTTATCCTTTAACCCGATCATCTAGTATCACATTCTGATGGCATTTTTTTACTGGATGGAGTGCTTGAAAATTGGAATTGTGCTCTGGAATGTCCTTGAAAAATCCTTGAATTTTAAGTCCAAAAAAGAGTACGAACCCTAATCCTCCTAATTTGTTCATAGGTTAGGTTGAAATTTCTTTTTTGTCTTTTCTATTTCACTGTCCTTCCCCCTCAACCTCGTTCGCAGGCCTTTTCCCTAACTTGGGAAAAGCCCTGGGATCGAGGTTGCTCCCCCCCCCCCTCCCACACACACACACACGCACACAAGAAAGAATAATGAAACAACCTTAACGGCTGCTTTTTATTAGGATCGGCAGCAGGAGCGGCTACAAGAGCGACAGCGATTGGTATCTGAAGGCACAGAACAACAAGAGCAGGACCAAGATATTGAAATGAATGGCGTGGAGACGACGCACGAGTATGAAGAACCTTTAATAAGTATGGCGACCAGGCCTGCTCTGCAGGAGGCGAGGCCTTTTGAATCTTCTACGGAGAGTTTCGATCCCCTGTATGAAAGAGTGAAGCATTCTGTTACGGTGGATGTTCAACCTGGCCGCCCCACTGAGAAGGAGGAAGAAGGACCAAAGCCGGAGCCATTGTATTCACAGGTGAGGGGTTTGGCGCCAAAATGTGAAGAAAAGTGCAAGGAACGCTAGATGAGGCCATCATTTTATTAAGTCTTTTCTCTCGATAAGTATCTTGGTTTCGGCTAGTCTGAGAGTGGCATAGAAATCTCGGCTTATTTTGTAAACGTTGGCATGAGGAAGTGTTTAGCTGGGTGTCACTAATGTCAAAAAACGTCCATGAGGCTTGCGATATGCTGTGTAGTAAAGTGTTTCTAAATCAGCTATCGCTAGTGTTTGCCACTCATTCATTGCTTTCCAGTTGATAATATTAATTGTAAATAGTTTTAAATTCTTAGTTTTTAAACTTTTTAATCTGAAGAAGGCTGAACAGCCGAAACGTTATTACATCCGTCAGATCAGCTAGAAGTTTGCCCCACTGCCATTATCTCTAACATTATCTCTAACAGTTATCTCTAATATTATCTCTAAAAGTAAGTACAGTAAGGTAGGGAGGGGATATATTAGCAACTGATTGCCTTAATTACTTAGGATCACCATCCTATTCCCGTTTGGATGGCGATTCATTAGCGATTTCTGAGAAATACAAACAGACAAGGTTAATTTGGGAACAGAAATCAACAACTAAGTAATTAAGTGAAAATGTGGCTCAGCCAGGAATCGAACCTGGGTCTCCAGATTACCGGTCGGATGCCTTAACCACTAGGCCACTGAACCAACCACACTGGGTTGACACATATTTTTACTGTACAACACATACACAGTGTGGCCTTATTTTTATGGTAAGGTCCTAGGAGACCATTTCACACATTTTCTGCAACCAGGATCACGTCACTACTCCCCGATCGATCGGCGATGCAAGGCCAAATCCCCCTGGATATTAATTAAGTACAGTAAGGTAGGGAGGGGATATATTAGCAACTGATTGCCTTAATTACTTAGGATGGCGATTCATTAGCAATCAGTAGCTAATATATCCCCTCCCTACCTTACTGTACTTATATATATATATATATATATATATATATATATATATATATATATATATATATATATATATATATAACTTCACAGGAGTTCAGGCTTCAGGCTTCAGTTCTGTGTGGCTTGGTAGATGACATTTGTCTGGAGGCATTTTCCTTCTAGTGGACAGTCTGGTTTTTTTCTGCAATTGCAGGTGTCAGGTTGTTGCGTTGGTGAGTTCAAATTTGAGAGAATGCGCTTGTTGTGTGACGAGATGATAGATTTCATGTTTGGCATGCATGAGTAGCTGAGTTTAAGTGTGTGTCTGTTGAAAATCTTGTGGAGTGGATGGTTCTTTGGGAAGCATCTGTCGACGATGTGTAGGAACTTTCTTCCAAGGTTAGTTCTGACGTTTGAATTGAAAGGGGGGTTGTACCAGAACTCTCGAAGTATGTCTGGAATTTAAAAGACAAGAAGAAGCCTTTCCAGATGAAATGGAAAATTTTAAAGAAATGTAAACCCTACAGCAACATGAACAAAAAATGTAATCTTTGTCTGTATGAAAAATTCATCATCATTTGTAGAAAAGAGCTGTGTAGCCTAAACAGGCGAAACGAGCTAGCGAGTTCATGCCCCCACAGAAACAGATATGTGCTCCAGAACTTTAGAGTAACGCAACTAAGACAAAAAGCATCTGTTACCTAGATACCATGCCTTGAATGTAACGCATCCCCATAACAACCATTCATATTTTACTGCCAGTTCTGTTAGTTTTAACACTAAATCGTTAAAGTTGCCTGATGAGTGTGGTCATATAATTTTGAACCATACGAAACAGCACTGTCGCAATAAAACGATGATTACTCCTGAAGCCTGAACTCCTGTGAAGTTATAGTCAATGCTCCTCAATCAAATGAGTTGAGCGCTCTATGAAATACATTCTACCCAAGAAACAAGTATTTATATATATATATATATATATATATATATATATATATATATATATATATATATATATATATATATATATATCTGAGCGAATTTGCAAAAACGTACCCGCTAGGTTTTCGCTTGAGGACGGGCGAAGCCCGTCTTCAAGCTCTTGCTGCGGCTCAAACTTGAGGGGGCTTGCCGTCAACACTTGCTTTTCCAAATAGCCCAGGGACAGTTCTAACAGTGATTGGGTGATTGGCAGCTGTCCATCAAAACCACAGGGCTGGGGGGGGGGCTCTTTTGAGACTTTGACTGCAGTTAAAGTTGCTGTCCTTATGTTGAGTGGGAGTTTTAGTTCTAGGCATGCATTGGCAATTGTCTAGGGCCTGAATGAGAGTTGACTTTTGAACTCCACTTTGAGCGGGCCTGCTGTTCGCTTCGGGTGTGTGGCTGGCAGGTGTGTGTCAAAAGCACAGGGGTGGGGAGGGTGGCTGCTGGGGCATTTGACTACATCAAAATTGGGGCTGCCTAGAGAGTCAGTGCAGGTACCTTTTGACAAATCCAGTCAGATATATATATATATAGAAAGATAGTATGTGGAGACGGACTAGATCAAACACATATCTTTGCTACTCCGAGTTTCATGCTTCTCTCGAAACAATCATCAGGCATGCCTGATGCCCCCTTTTACGGATTTGGACTCCCACCCCTCCTGAAAACAAGCATTCTATTGAGTAAGGTAAATAAAATTCCTTTGCAAATTGTGCTTGGAGTTCTTAAAAGAGCAAAATAAATATATAATATATTTGACGTCGGTTAAGGGTGTGAAGGCTCAACCCCCTTCTGCAGTAGAGTCCCGGGAAAAATCCAAGTTCTTTTTTAAGATCCCATATCTTGGGCACTTCTCACTCTTGACACAGAGAAGGATATGCAAACTTGCTAATCGATTATGTAAGCCTATTGACATTAAACTAGTCTTTACTACTTTCAAAATCAAAGGTCTTTTTAGTGTGAAAGATGCTATCCCTAAAGGGCTCCTCACACGCGTGGTGTATAAATTCTCGTGTGCAAGCTGTAACGCTTGTTATGTCGGCGAAACAAGCCGACACTCACTTCTCCACGCGAGTGTGCGAGCACTTACTATCGGATGGATCTTCGCACGCTCACAAACATCTGCTGAGTTCAGAGTCTTTTCGAGCTTCCTGTTCAACGGATTGTTTCCAGATTCTGGACTATGCAGCTACTAAATATCAAGTGAGGCTTAAGGAATCCATGCATATCAAATGAGAGAAACCCACTCTCAATCAACAGGTGAAACACATAAACCTGACGCTCTCCCTGTAAGTCGCTCTATGTCTATTGTTTAAACTATTTAGCACGCAATATTGCAAACGCAATGTAACGAACCTTGTAATTTCACGCGCGTTATAAATTCAACGGCGATTTCAAAACTGTACACTGATGATGACGGATGCACCGTCGAAACATGTCTGGAAAATTAAAGAAAGTTGTATTGTTTCTACGACTAGCAAAATAAAAATATTGAGGTAGTTTTTTTAAATAATCTTTAATACTTTGTGTGAATAAGAACCTGCAATGCTAGTTTGCATCGATAAATTTTTAAAACGAAACATTCTTAACAACTTAGAGCAATACCTAAGGACAGGTCTGTTTCCCCGTTCAACTGTAGACTACTTAGTTATGGTTTAGGGCCACTAGATATTGATGGAGAAGCCTGGTGATTGCTCCTTTGAATCAGTATCACATCAGTTATATAGTGATCCAGATCATCACTTCATAACGAATGCAATTTCAATTATGTATGCCTCAGAAAAATTATGAAAGAACGATACATGGAAATCAATAAAAATATTTAGATGATATGAATTAAGACCAAGATATTTCTTTTGATCAGTTACTTCTTGACCTTACTATAGCAAAAAAAACTGCTTGCTAGCATTAAGCTTATCAATCAATGCACCTACAGTGTTTTCAAAAATAAATCCAGCTGCTCTTCTGGCCAGCCAAGTGCAAGACCAAACAACTTGATAATAAAATATTGGGCATTTGTTTGATACCACTATCAAGGTAATTAACAATGTAGTATGAGGATTTAAGGTAATAATTCATCAAAGCAAAAGTGCTGGAAATCTGTGTTAGTCATCTTAACTTGATTTTCTATTTTGCAAGAAAGGTAAGAACTAGTCTCACATTTCTCCATGTACATTTGAAATTGCACATACATACTTCATCAAACATCAGAAATCCCATTAACATTAATGCCGAATAAATGTCATCCAAACATCCACAAGATTGGTGTGATCAGCTACTAATAAAATTAATTTAGAAAGACTATATGCAGGAGAAGGAAGTCCAAAGGATATTGTGTACATTGATGATGAAAAAGAGCTAACTTTAATTTTAATTTTAAGTTTAAGGTTAATAATACTTTGTCATGCGAATACAAGTAAGTTGATACAAAACAAACAAAGTGCATGACTGGAGAATAATTGGGAGAAACTAAATTCCCATATAAAGAATATTATCTAATATTAAACTTACTAAAAACTAAGAGGTGAAATTTAAACGCGGCCTAAAGCTAACCTAATTAAATTGAATCGAATACTCGTCTCTTACAAAAGTCACCCCTGATTTGAGATTGACAATAAAAATTAAGGAGTAAAATAATTGAAATACAACCCAAAGCTAACCTTATTAAATTACATACTGGTCATTCACAATCTACATCTGATTTAATATTGACACAAATAATGTAATAGATAGGACTTAAAACTGCTTAAAGAAGGTGCATGGATGATGTTCGATGGAATACTATTCCAGTCTGTTATGTAGCGATTAAAAAAAGAAAAGCTGAAGGCCATATATATATATATATGGCCTTCAGCTTTTCTTTCAAACCACACAAACATTTCCCTCGCAGACCTGTCCACTATAAAATTTATCAAAGCCAGCCAGCCAGTCAACCCATTTTGCTGTTTTTAACATCCAAACGCTGATTCTCACCGGTTCAAGCAAATTAAGACGGCATGTTTATAAACGGCGAAAATTAATTGTTGTTTGCAGGCCGCTTTCGACGAAGATATCTAAAACTTTTTTCAAATGACGAGTGAAACGCGCTGGTTTTGACATTTTTGACAGCTTTTTGACAATTTAATGTCAGATTTTGAGACGTGCACATGCATTTGATCGGCTTTTTTTACTCGAACTTGAGTTTCTGCCTTTAATAAACAATTTTCCCTCGCAGACACGTACAGAGCCAGCAAAAATTTCCAAACTTTGATTCTTACAGGTTCAAACAAACAAACAAACAAAAACTCGAGAACCGCCGACCGGTTAGCTCAGTGGTTGAGCACCGGACTACCGTGCGGGAGGTCGCGGGTTCAAACCCCGGCCGGACCAACACTCAGGGTCTTTAAATAACTGAGGAGAAAGTGCTGCCTTTGTAATGATATCTGTAAATGGTTAGACTTTCTAGTCTTCTCGGATAAGGACGATAAACCGTAGGCCCCGTCTCACAACTCTTCATAATTGATTCTGTGGGACGTTAAAGAACCCACGCACTGTTCGAAAAGAGTAGGGGACGTAGTCCCCGGTGTGGTGGTCTATCTCTACGGGGGAGGGATTTGCAGTTACGGGCCTACAGTAATTGGCGCACGCTGTTGTAGTGTCCCTGCCAGGTCTCTGGCGAAGCTAATAAAATAAAATAAAATAATTAATCAAAGCTAGCGTGCAAAACTTGGGTTGTTTACAGTACTGTTTTTTTTTGCCTTCAATTACATTAAGCTTTTAAAATCAGGGCGGCACTTGCCTCGGTAAAAATGTCGAGTTTATGGGGTTTTTTTATTGTGTGTCTTACGAAAATATAAAGCAGGCTCTCCAGTTTCACAGTTGCGTTAAAGCAGTTGTTTGAGGTTCCTGTAAGAGGCCAAACATTTTAAAGAGGTGTTTTTATTTCCTTTTCACCGGCTTTGCATCAGTAATAATTTTCGTCCGGCTACGGCTCAGAAAATACAATGCCGATATATTTTTTTCCAACGCTTTCCAGCTAAAATGCGCAAAAAAGAACAGATTTCTCTGAGTGTGACTTTTCACTTGGCATACATGGGTGGGGGGGGGGGGGGGGGGGGCGCGTTCGTTCGTATGGTGACGTCATTACCAAATTTCCTTGAGCAGATGGTTTACCATATTTTCTTAACCATGGTGCTCAGCGCGCGCGCCTTCGGCGCGCGGAGCTCCGCTACAAATTGACCCTGATTTCCGAACGCTTGCGCTTAAGTCTGACAGACAGCTACGGACGACCAGACGACTGAATCATTACGAACTGACTGTGGCCCGAGAACAGGTAAACGTTTTTACTTTCCTGACACCATATTGAGATAACAGTCAGTTCAGAGTTTATTTAAGCAATATACCACAAGTTTCTATGGTTTATAGGCGGACAAACCACGCGGGATGTTGGAAGAACACTCAAAGAATTCGTAAATCATCCCGAGCCGCAGGCGAATGATTTACGGATTCTTCGAGTGTTCTTCCAACATCCCAAGTGGTTTATCATGCCTATGAACCATAGAAACGTGTGGTACATTGCTTTTATATAATAATCCAGAAGAAGCGCGAAATTTCCATGACTTTACTGGAACAATAAACCATAGCTGATTGACCAATCAGAGTGCGCGCATTGATTTTGTTATTATATAAATTGTATTTTAAACAGGTTATCAAACCAAAACGCCCCAGGCATCCTGAATCAGACAGTGATGATGAGGATGATGGACTGCTGACTCCGGAGGAGCGTGAGGCCCGCTGGATGCGAGGACTGACCCGAGAGCAAGTTATACGCATGGCAAAAAAATCAGATGCGTCTAAGAGGGTTCTGAAACATTACGAAAGCCCGGCTGGTAGCAAGGAAAAGCTGGGTGGACCAGTTTATTTAATGAACCAGCAGGAGTTAGATGAAGAACTGACGCAGTTTAGAAAGTTCTTTGCTCACGACAAAACGCCATCAACATCAGCACCATCAACAAGTACTCCGAAATCAGATGAGGGCCCCTCTACTCCAAGCGGTTCGTTCACGAGACAAACTGCTACTGAAGAAACCAGCACCTCAACTACCCGTTGGAAAGATGTAAAGGAGGCTGGCACGCCTAAGCTGCCAGAGGAAACAGCGATCAGTGATTCTTCCTTACGGGAACTGGAACGAAAACGTGATGGTGACTCGCCCAACCGACCTACTTCTGTGGTAAGGCTGTGAAAAGGTTAAATACTCGATTTATCTACAACGGTTTGATGAGAGTAACACTTGACAGTTGTCGAAGGTCCAGCAAACTTAAAACTATCGAAGCTAGTTCAAATTGGAATTTACGAATGTCGTTTTTAATATGGGGGGAATAAAAATGCATGTTATCGGGATTCGACCGAGGGCAAATGAAAGCGGCAATTACCTATTCGACATCACTGTCCCAAACCTACGACCAGCTATTTTAGTTAGCATAGGAATGCGATTCGTGCCGAAAGAATGAAATTTCCTGAAAGGAAATTTGCGTTGTTGCGTTGTTGCAAGGTAATCTGCATTGTGTGGTATCGAAATAAACGCCACCAAGTATCGACACCAAGCAGACCAGGCGGCATCGATAGCTAGTATCGAACATTTTTCGTCGACGAAGGTCTCCCTTGTTTCTCGAATACTGTTTCCCGGTATTTTTTTGAATGTGCCTCGTACATCCATTCTGGGCCGTCATCCTCGCCATTATCTTCAGTCGCTCTTTAGATTTTTTGTTGCCCTGCAGACATGAAATCTTAATTAAGACTGCTTTTGTTTTTCAGTAGAGTGACGATAATGGTGGTCTACGAGAAAGTCTACTCCAGCACTTTGCATCAACAAAGCAGCAAGACGGAGCGGGAGACGATTGGCGTGAGTTACTTGAAGCACTAAAAGAATGACTTTTGTATGAAATTTGTACTTGCTTATCATGAAATATGCTGCAACGCAGTAGAAATATTAAATTTAAGCAAACTACACCTCACCGCAAAAGATAGACAATAGGTTTTGTTCAGAATATCAGCCTTTAACACTTTTAGAAAGCAATAGCAATGTTTGATAAGAAGCAAGAAGTCCTTAGCTAATACACTCGCAAGTCCACACAACTTAGCAGATCAGTATTGCCTCGCCTACCGACCGATTTAGGTGGTGCGATACACTGGCAACAATACTACGGTTCTAATTATTTACCGCGTAAATCAAACCTAATAGTTTCTAATGAGGGTTGCCCGCAACGTGAAAAATGAGTGCCCGCGGCCCTGTTGAAATTCTCTAAAATTGAAATAAATGATACTGGGCCATCAGCTGTAATGGCGTGTGCAGACTTGTGCATAGCTTTGCGCTGCAATTAAAGCAGAGATAGGAATATCTCAACCTTGCAATTTGCATCTTGCGTCATACTCAGCCAGGACGTAACTAATCAAAGGGCAATGAATAGGAAATAGTGCCAGGATATTACACAAGGTGCTCGAATAATCAAGATGAGAGAGGAAGAGCAGAAAGTTGTTACAGGCATGAGGTGGAGTTACACGACAAAATTAGTAGATGCATAACAAAGATCTTTTCACTGAAAGAATGAAATTCTTGATCGTTTTAAAAGGGGCAAAGCTGTGATCAACATTTTCTTAGTAACGACTACGTTTGCATTTGCTTGCATTCACAAAGCACAGGACTTGAATCACCTCCCATACATTACACCGCGACCCGCCTGCAATGCCATGCGGGGGTTCGAAACAATCATACTTCTTTGAAATATTTTTAACCGTGTGTGTTATTGGAGATTTTATACCATACGTTTTTGTTTAGAAAATGCTTACAATTGATATTTTCAGTTGCCTTGTTCAAACAGATAAATATAAAGGAAAACCACAAGGGCCGCTATATTAGCTATATATTACGCATCCAAGCATTTCTGTAGAAAGCTTTCAACCGACCGACCCTGGTTAAGTCGCCATGGCAACCGCGCATAATTTAAATAGACAGCCAGAGTGAAACTATAGCTTTCCAATCGGCATCAGTGCTTTAAAAGTAATGCTAAGAGTGACCAAGGTTTCAAAAACTGCGTTCGGCCACTTTAAAAGTTAACTATATATTTTAGAAATGGCCTTCATTGCAAGTTTCTTATCGTTTAATTAGAATTTTGCTGATTACAATATAGAATGCTGTCCTCGTTTCACTAGATAAAGAAAAAGCTTTCATCGAGGTTAGGACGCATATCATTAGTAAATATAGCCAAGATTAAAAAACAATCCTTAGGATTTTGTTTAGAATTTAGTTTTATTAGGGAATTTATATCAGCTTAGCGCAGCTTTTAGAGATAACAGTTTTATAGTACAGAGCTTTCAAGTTTCGGTATAACAGTGCAACACATCTGCTTTAAAGCGTTCGTCATAAGACGACGATGCCTCTCTCACGAGGATTCATTTGTTAAGGAAAATTGTACAATAAAGGCTATGTTAACAAAAATGTCTTGTGGCGTCAAGCACATGAACTCAGCAGATAGGTGTAGTTCAAATAACAAAATATCTTCCACTCTTTTTTCATGTATTTTGGAGTGACTGTTGATTCCTGTTTTTAAAATGGGCTCCTGTAAATCTTAGGCCCGTTTTAAACGTCGTGCTACTGCCGTGTCGAACTTAATTAATCGAATTAAATTCGACTTGAGAACGACGTTTGAAACCAGGTCGTGCTACTGCCGTGTAACACGGCAAGGCTTGCCGTGCTACACGGCACTAGCAAGACTTGGTTTCAAACGTCGTGCTACTGCCGTGTCGAACTCAATTCATAAATTAACATTTTGGATTTGCTTCGCACAATGGCTGGTCAGTGTTTTGATTACGACACACGACGATTCTGCTTACGAGATTGGGCAACAGATTTTAATTCGACGGAATTAAATTTGACGTCTGAAACCAAGTCGTGCTGGAGTCGTGCGACGGTCGAGCAAGCTAAGCACGGCAGTAGCACGACGCTTGAAACGGGCCTTAGTCACCAGAATTAATAGCGGAGCTCCGACGGCCCGAAGGGTCGTCAAGCGGAGCACCATGGTTAAGAAAATATGGTAACCCATCTGCACGAGAAAATTTGGTTTTGGTCACCGTACGTACGTACGTACGCCAGTACGTACGCCCCTCCATGTATGCAATGTGAAATGTCCAATTAATTGTGTGTTGTAACCCGCGTTTTGTGTACATCTTTTGATATTGGACGTCAATGTTATGGCCAATTGACACCTGTCAAAACAAGGTATCCGCTGACCAGTAGTACGTGACCATATCGCGGGCTCAAGTTAAGACCTCATCGATGTCAGCTGGTTTTTTGACGTTGACCGCTGACTAGGTACTGGTTTTCGATTGGATCGCAGGCTCAAGCCAGGTGTAGGACACCCAAACCAAAACGAGGCTTAATTTTTCGCGCGCTTTCCGCGGCTCGAGATTTCACACTCATTTTGAGCACAACAACTTCATCTTTTCCGAAGTTCTCTTCGCGTAAAAGGTATGAAAATCAAGAACTACTTAAAAGATACTACGGAAGGTGAATTTTCAACTGATAAAATGGAAGAGCAAAACATTTTCTCAGGAAATTCTTCAATTTTGGATCCACTTGTATGGCGCCGGGACAATCTAATTTTCGCGTGTCGCGTGTCGTGGGTAAATTGTCGCTGGTCGCGGGTGAATTGTCGCGGGTCGCGGGTAAATTGTTGCGGGTGAGAAACTAGTAATTAGAGTGCTTGTCTAATCTCTTGCTTGCTTCAACGTGCTCGTGGCATGTGGAAGTAAGGGAGCTAGAAGCTAAACTTGAGCTTTATTTTTAAAACAACTTATCCCTATCTCAAATAGTGTAAGAAAGTACCTAAAATAATTAAGTAAGTAAAACTACAAAGACTAGCGTGCAATACAAAAAAAGGTCATGTGCTATGGTGGGGGTACACGTTTTGGATGTTTATTTATTTTACCACAAAATACAAATAACGATAAAACAAAACAATTACACAAAGCAAATGAAAGTGGCGAGGAAGCCCAAAAGGAAACCACGAGGCTTATAGACATTGGGCTCCCTCAGAGTAAAAATAAAGTTAACAGGCCAGGATCGAAAGTAAAATACAATGACGGTAAGTGTAAATTAACTAAATACATAGACAGAGTTGACAAAATATAAAGTATGGTACATGTAACAATGACTATAAAAATAATATCAGACGTGAAGAAAGATAACTATTTACAAGATTTTAAACTAAAAATTCACATATAATTTTTTTTCAATTTCGTTTTGAATGAGTGGAGAGAATTAGATTCTTTAAAGTGCACATGAATCGAAAATTAACTACCAATTTTTTTACGTTTTGAGATAGATTATCATCCCCATATTTCATTTTCAGTTGTTTCCCTCCTTTTTGTGTCAAGGATTCACTATTTGTGGGGGTTCAAAAATTCCCGCCGTGACCTGAAATTTGAGACATTTTGCGCGCGGCCAAAAGGTTTCTGTGACGTCATTCGTGTGCAATGTTAAAGCGGGAAACATATCTGAGAAGGCGAAAGAGTTTAAACGTGGAAAGTTTTGCGCAGCTGGCGGCCCTGGCAGTGAATCTTGGTAGTTCTCAGACATTTTTCTTCCAAGGAACTCACAAAAACAGAGTGACGCACTCGACTGAGTACACACGAATGACGTCATGACTATTCACCAGACCCCAAGTATTTGTCTAGAATTTTAGTGTGAAAGGCCCAACTTTCATCGCATTTTAAAATAAGTTCCTGCTAATTTTAGTAAATTATTTCCCCCTCAAATTGTTTCTTAAAACACCAATTTTTATATTTCAGAAAAAAACTGGCTTTGAAATTTCGATTCATGTGCACTTTAAGATCATTTTCTAAAGAGTTATAATAAGTTGGTCCTTGGAAACTGACAGAAAATTTACGAAGGTTTGTTCTACAAAAAGGAAGGTGAAAATCGTTCGCGTATCTAGTAGCATAGCTATGGACTAGTTTGTTTAAAGAAAAATAATTGTTGAACTTTGAAGGCAAAAGAGAATGGTTAAGAGAAAACATAAGTTTACCCAATTCTAGTTGTCTAATATCGGAAAGTTTTAGTAGCTCTAATTCTTTGAAAATATGGTCTGAATGGGACTCGAAAGTTGATTTAGAAATAATTCTGATAACTCGCTTTTGCAAAGAGACAAGACGGCGAAGATTGGTTTTGTAGGTAGATCCCCAGACGATAATACAATAATGAAGATAAGGATAAACTAAACAATAATAAAGAGTTTTTAAACAGGGTTTAGGTAGAAAAAATCTTGCTCTATTAATGACTCGTATTGATTTCGAGATTTTACAAGTTACTTGAGAAATGTGCGGTTTCCAAGCGAGATGTTCATCAAGGACTACACCAAGGAAGACCTTTTCCTTAACTTGTTCGATTCTTTGTTCATTTATGCATATTTGCATTGGAAAATGATACCTTTTCTGTCTAGGCTTAGATAACATAAAATTTGTTTTCTTCAGGTTTAAGGAGAGTTTGTTTGCCTTAAACCAAGCGGATAATTTATTGAGTTCGGAATTAAGTGAGGCTGCCAGGTAGACAGGATCTTTATGGGATATAAATAAATTAGTATCATTAGCGAATAAAATCAGCTCGACGAACGTCGATACGTTATTTAAATCGTTAATATATAGCAAGAAAAACAAGGGGCCCAAAATGGATCCCTGGGGGACACCACAGCAGATAGTTTGTGGAGAGGAGCATTGACCGTTAAATTGAACAAATTGCAACCTGTTGGAGAGGTAGCTTCTAACCCAGTCCAGAGCCACGCCCCGTATACCATAATGTTCGAGTCTGTCAAGCAGAATATCATGATCGACGGTATCAAAGGCCTTAGAAAGATCAAGGAAAACGCCAACGGCATGTTCATTGTAATCAAGAGCAAGGGAAATGTTTTCATGCAGATCAATCAATGCTAACGAAGTTGAATGATTTTTTTCTGAAGCCAAATTGATTATCACATAGAATTTCTAGTTTACTTAAATAATTATAAAGACGGTTATAAACAACCTTTTCAAGAAACTTAGAAAAGCTAGTGAGAATCGAGACTGGTCTATAGTTCGTAAAGAGCGATCGATCACCGGCCTTAAGGGCCCATTGAAGTATCTCGTTGCTGAGGTACACGGTTGCTAACCAAGTGCAATTTCACTTCCGGTCAGCCCAAATTTTTTCGCGCGCTTTCTTCGGCGTCGGCCGGTCGCTGGCTCGTTCAAGTCGCCGGTAACCTTTTTTTGCTTCGTTGCAACAAACACAAGATCGAAAACCTTTTGTTTACATTTTTATTAATTGATTTTCAGGGGCACCCAACGAGCCAAATCAACCAAAAGCTGTGGAAAGGCATTTTTAAGTACCTTACGGTGTTTGAAGTCTGTTTTAAGTGATGTTTTTGTTAGCTAGAAAAATTTCATCTGTTCGGACTCCCTAGCTGAAGTTTTAATTGCCCGAAAATGTTAGGGAACAAAATCTTCCTTTGAGAAAATTCAAGCTGAAATGAACTTTCCACGAACTTTCTAGGGAATAATTTTCTTTCCGAAAATGTTAGCTGACGTTTTTAACTGCCAAAAACAGCAATTATGACCTTTCCGAAAACCTCAGGGGCCATTATTTCCCCATTGCGAATCTTTTAGGCCGAGTGCACTCTTTAATCGACACCGAAAGCCCAAGGCGAACTACCCTCCACCGAAAAGATATCTACCGAAACTTGTCGTTGGGTGCCCCTGAATTTTCTGCTTTACGTTTACAACATGTGAGTCGTACCTTTATTTTTGAAACTTGAGTGTTCTGCTTGAAAATGTCATCCACGTACGGACGTAAACAGAAAGCCGCAGCGATGGTTGCATGTCGATGGGGAAATCTCGAAACGGTGACAGTAAAAGATTTCCAATGTCAGGTTGGAAATCGAAATCTCAAAGATGCGGAGACACAAACTGAAATTAGTACTGCGCTATCATCACCTGCAAACTTCAAAAGAAACTCTGTGTCCGCGGCCTTTTTGACCGCTCCGATCTTGCGATAAAACTGTGCGATCCTGGAACCTGTTTCCGTGAACTGTCCTTCCGAACCTGTGAAACTCCATTGTTTAAATATAACACAAATAAACGAAGCTCTCCCAAGACAGCATGGAGCAAAAGACGGTGAGCATTCTTGAAAGCAGCTCTAGATCACAAGAATTTCATTCTTACCTCAAAAATTAATGCTAACCACTTTAACCACTCGATAGAATGCCTGACTGATAATGGTGAGCTCGAAACTTGTGATGGACAACTTCTCCTTACAACATCAGCCTCGCTTGAGAACCTAGTTAACAGTAATTTAAGTAATCTACAACACCGTGACTGTGAAAAAGAAAGTGAATTCGAATTTTGTTCGATAAAACAAAACACAGATGTGACTGGCCACAATGCTTAGGCACCAGGCCGCTGAAAATTCGCTCGCCACTTCCGGTGCCGCGAAAAAATTGACTTTTCTCCCCGCGAGATAATTGTAGCTGCTGGATTTTAAAACAATTCGAAAGAACATCATATTTTCTTGGAATTCAAGCATAGGTTTTGCGACAAAATGAAAAACAAAAAAATTATGCTCAAAAGAGTGGTCAAAGAAGCACATTTTCCATTCCCATTTTTTTATTTTTTATCATAAGCCAAAACGCATGCTTAAATTTCTTCAAAACGGCTTTTGTATTGTTACTGTACAGAAAATGAGGGTAAAAGGTTTAAGCCATTTAGTTAAAATGCATTTTTCTCTTTCTGGTCACGTGGCATTGGACGTGGTCCGATGACGTCATGTACTGGCCCATATTTGCCCCCTATGGGCATTGTCCAAATTTGGTCCAATTGAAGCATACATGTGCAGAGTTATAGCAAATTGATTTTGCCCTAGCAACGGCATCAAAAGATACTTTAATGGGCCCTTAAAGAGTGGTACCAAGCGAGCAATTTTCATTTGGTCGGGAACAATGCCATGAATGATAGATAAATTGATTATATGAGCTTAAGGTTCGGCTATAATTTGAATAGACTGTTTAATGATGAAAATGGGAATTCTATCATGGCCAGCTGCCTTTCCTGATCGAAAAGCAATAGAAATTTCCGATAGCTCATTTGGAGTCACTGGATCAAAAAACACCGACTGACAAAAGTGAGCAGAGAGAAAACTGCGGTGAGAGGCAGACGAGTGAATTTCTTTGGCTAGATTAGGTCCGATTTTAGAAAAATAACTACAGAATCTATTAGCGATGTCTACTGGATCCGTAATTTCTTGGTTGTCAACTTTAAATATGGAATTGATTTTAGACGCTTTCTTTTTTGTGAACTTTGAGTGAAATTTTAAGGAGTTTGAAGAAGGGATCACCCCTTCTTCAAACTCCGGGAAATGGGGTAAAAATGCTTTGAAGCACCACAATACAGTTGACACCCCACAAGGGCACTGCAGGTTGCTGGGGAACTGTTTGGTGACCGTCTACCTATTTCTAACGTTAACCCAGTTTTAAACCTTCATTAAATCATCAATATTTCCTATTTCCATAAATTTAACTAATCCTTTGAGAAAAATTATTTCTTCCTAAATATACCCAAAAATCACTAAACAATTCACAAAATATCCCACAACATAGCTTCGTGTAATGAGCTTAGAGATTTTTGATTGCTTGAAACGCGAACGAGTTATTAACATTAAATCCATGTTAAGCGACGGTGTTCAGGTGTACCTCGCCTTAATCAGATTATACACCCGATACCGTGAAACAACGGTCACTTCTCGACGTCGGCCTCTTTTCTCTCAGCAGATATACTCACTCACTCCCGACCACTCTCTACAACAGCCACTTACCTGTGTTTTGAAAAGAAATAAACTGAACACGGACTTTCAAACTGTTCTTAATTTGACGTCTTTGACTAAGTTCCAATTATAGCTTGTGGGGCGGCTGTCATTAAGGAAATATGCTATAGTGTCTCTCCTATTCATCCTAGTCATTCTGTTTTATTTATTCAATTCCATATCACTCCATTCCATGCTGCACAGTCAACTTTCCAACCTAACCCCCACCCCCACCCTATGTTCGTTCCATTTTGAGAAGCTCGTTTAAGACTTTGCAAGGCATTTAAAGAGCTCGCTTCTAAGCTTCCAAGCTCGTTGTTCAGCATTCCTTCTCTTTTTGTACTTGTCAGTCCTGAATTCAAAAAGTAAGCACTCAACTATTTAATATTTCACGAGTTTTCTTACCACAGAAGGTCACTTCTAACCCCAGCGAATGATACTCGACTGAAAATAAGACTTTGCCTTTGAATTGTCACCGTTCAGTCTGTTGAAAAGGTTGCAAAGAAGCTTTGCCTACGTTGCCAAAGAATTGCAGGGGAGAATACAATATACATCAATATTTAAATTAAAGTCATTAATTAAACGTTGTAAGTTATAAGGTTACTGTAATCCTTCGGGGACAAACTTTTCAAAATTTGAGTTTTGCGCTGTTTGTTAAGAGGAATAATTAATTAATGTTGCGATTGGCAAAAGAAAATTTACAAAATGGGTAAACGAAGGCGAGAAAAGCTTTTAAAAAAATGGCTTTTTGGAGCAGTTAATGAATGGGCGAAACTTCACTCGGGATTTCGAATTGCATATTTTGTTTGCATCAACATTCGAACCGATTTCCAGACGTTAGTTCATGAAACGTATTCCTTCCGATAATAACCAAACGAACTCTCCGTCTGAACGTGGAATTAACTTTCTCGCGATTGAGTGAGACTAGTTTGTCACTTATCCTCTTCTGAGAGTTCCTCAGTTGTCCCCTATTGGTCGGCGGTATTACCGCTTTTGCACCATGCACCTCCAATGAGTTGTGTAAACTAACTTTGGAGGGAAAAAAGAAGGGGGGAGGGAGGGTCAAGGCTGTTTTTTTTTTTTGGGAACAATTAATAGGGGGGTCACTTTAGGTGAAGGAGGGAGTAAGGTCTGTGCTTTTGCAAATGGGATTACTTTTACGAAATAAATTAATTTCAAAGATCCAGGTGGTGAAGATGGACAACCCAGTTAGAAGCTAGAATATTGTCATAAACTTCATTACTTTAATATTTCACACTTTAATAAAAGACTAATCCAGATCAGCCTGTCTCAGTGTTGGATTTTGGCTGCATTTGATATCAAAATTAACAAAATATTTGTTGATTCAATAGCCCATGAAGTAATAAAACATGAATAACATAACACAAAAAATATTGCTTTCCACCTTGGAAAATATATTGGAAAAAACTATTTGTCTTCCATGGTGTAATATTTGGTGTCCAACATCTGAAAAGTGGCACCTTGATTGCAAATTTTGTGATGGAAACTTTAGAAGATTATAACCTTTCCAATGCTGGAAAGGGATATTTTTCCTATACTGCATGTACTGCAACAAAACACTACTTTATAGAACCAGTACTTTTCCAGCAACCACACAAATACGAAAAAATATGGAAATAAATCATAATTGGAAAAATGGGGGGCTCATCAATGAAATATTGAATTAAGAGGGGGGGCTACTTGCCATTTTTAGACCTGAGGAGGGAGGGCCAGACAACATTTTTCACCTATCAAAATATTTTTCCCTCCCCTCCCCCCTCCTACATAAATAATGACCGGTCCCTTAGATTGTTAAATTTGTCAGTTTCGAACAAACACACGCGGCGACTGTATTGTTTTCTTGTAATGTTTTGAGTTTTTTTTTAAACCACAGTCAATTCCTGTTGACTGCTCTGGCGCAAGGAAAGCCATGCGGTGTTGCTCATTACCAGTAAAAAATAATAATCGTGGAGCTCCGCTTTTAGGCTTGGCTAAATCTATATATTACTCTCTCGTTGAGAGCAAGAAGCTTATAACTGGCAGATAACAGATATTCTAAACTGATCGCCTTGATCATAAACACAAGCGAACCTTACTGAAAGAATTCAGTGCAACGAATATACAGGCATCATGACTTTCTCAATGAAAAGAAATTCCTGTTTTCACAAATCTGAGATCATTGTTCAATTTATGAGATCGGAGGACAGAGAAAACCGCGATCGTTTCACATTGGCGGCGGAGTCTATTTTCAACTATGGGGGCTTGAAAACGAGTTTGTAGGGGGATCCGAGGGGGAATCCTAACTCAGAAACGTTTGAAATCTAAAGGCTAGAAAATGGTATTTTTCAGTATTCTCCATGACCTATCTTTTTAAAAATTAACCCGTATAAAATGTAAAATTACAGATACTTCTTGTGTATATACAGCACCATTTTGAAGGTTTTGTGGAGTTTGATAAATAATTCTCAGCTTCCCATATCCCGGCCTTAGTTTCCTCTCCTTGAAAAAAAGACTCGGAAATGGTATTTTCAGTCTTCCCTATGACTTATTTATTTATAATTTTTTTTTTAAATTTAACCTGTATAAAATTTAAAATTACAGATCTGCAAGAGCGCTGTGTCCATATAACGAACGATATTCCGTTCAGCCCGACCTTTTAAAATGTATGGAAAAGGACCTCGATATAACGAACCAATTTTTCCAGTCCCCTGGTACTTCGTTAAATTGAAATTCCACTGTATTGACCTGACCTGCTTTTTTTTTTTTTTACAAAAATTCCTCGTATATGGGAAGGAAGTGCACGCTGGGAAAATGTTAAAAATATGTCACGACAAGTTTCCCACAGGTTTTGTCCATGGTTGGCAAGTGTAGCTTTGCAAATTCTCGTCAATAAATAAAGCAAGTACGCTTCAAACATTAGTTTCAACTTTTGACTAACTTTATGTAGTTTAGGGCTTTTCTTTTTCAAATAACTGGGGAGCATGAATCGAATTAACGTTAACGGGAGCAGTTTATGAGATACGGTCCCTTAAAATGCCTTTGGAATGACATCAATAACTGTCAATAACACAGGGGCACCCAACGACAAGTTTCGGTAGATATCTGTTCGGTGGAGGGTAATTCGCCTTGGGTTTTCGGCGTCGATTAAAGGGTGCACTCGGATTTTCGGAACTAAAACGTGGCCTAAAAGATTCGCAGTTGGGAAATCATAGCCCCTGAGGTTTTCGGAAAGGTCGTAATTGCTGTTTTTGACAGTCAGAAACGTCAGCTAGCAGTTTCGAAAAGAAAATAGTTCCCTAGAAAGTTCGTGGAAAGTTGATTTCAGCTTGCATTTTCTCAAAGGAAGATTTTGTTCCCTAACTTTTTCGGACAATTAAAACTTCAGCTAGGGAATCCGAACGGATCAACTTCTTCTAGCTTATGAAAACATCACTTTAAAGAGACTTCAAACACCATAAGGTGCTTAAAAATGCCTTTCTACAGCTTTTGGTTGATTTGGCTCGTTGGGTGCCCCTGATAACAGTAACTAAATTTCATTTTAAAAAAAACTATAAAATGTCTTATTTTTGCAAAGTATTGTATTAAAAATTTGTCATTTCTTTTTCTTCTTCTTTGTTTCTTCATACGTACCTCACGCCTAAAACAAAACAAAATGATATCCTCGCCTTCCCTGCTAATCATTTGTCATTGCTTAAACTGGCGGCTGTTAACTGCCTCCGCCGCATTCTACGTCAATGAAAATGAATACAAATAAAGGGTAACGTACTTCACCTCTTCGAAAATCATCCAAAGCAAAACAAAAACAAACATTGTAGAGGATGGTGATAGTAAGGGATCTTATGGTCACATAAGCTGTCAGCCATGCTTGGAACTCATTTTTTTATTGAGAGGGACAAACCTCGGCTGAATTATGGCATCAAAGCCGCTAAAGAACTTGGCTTTCAGTAAATAAAATTTATGAATAAATCAATAAAAATATTCATTTTCATAAGCAAGTAAATTTAACAATGTTCAGTTGAACTCAGGGAAAATTATATTATTTATATTTTACTGATAAATGACTGGAAAAGCAAACGTCTCTTTTTAATTTCTACAACAACAAAAAATATGTCAATAATATAATGCTTGCTAAAATCAATAAATATATTCTTTTTCAAAAGCACGTAATTTAACAATGTTCAGTTCAACTACGACAAAATTATACAAGTAATTGCATTTCACTGCTAAAAACCGATAACAGAAAATATATCTAAAGTGAACGGTAACTTATGACAAAGTATTTCAAACATATCTTAGCCTGGGAACGAGTTTGAAGTCAGGCGGAATAAACAGACTGTCTTCTTCTTCTTCATGTCTTGGTTAAAACTTTGCGTGAAAATTGTACTCTTTCTTTCACTAAGTAGCAAATCTGATATCAATAAACATAAAGTACATATCGTGAACATTCTGAAATCTTTAAAGTTAAGCAGATGAAACAGAATTTGGGTTAAACCATTGCGTGAAATTAATAAACTAGCAAATAAATAACCTGTTCAACTGTTCAAACGCAGATCACAATGGTCATTCCTGTCTTTCTCAGATAATGAGTCCAGTCCAGTCCCGGACACCCTGCTGCCAAGCTTTGTCTTGAGAATGGCGTCGATTGCATCATTTGCCTTGAAAATATTCGCTGAAAACCCGCTTAATTCAATTACCATGGAAAGGCTTATCTTAGGTTGTGAGGCTAACAAGTATGTATCACAACGTTCATACTTATCTCCATTGTTTACGGTACGGATGTTCCTATTCCTAAATCCCGCATTACTTTCACGTGTTTATTCATATTGTTTTGCTTTACTTTTTATGTCCGTGTTTCTCTGTTTTTTTTTTTTTTTCATTTTTCGCTTTTTTTTTTCTAGGTTAAAAACAGGGGATCCATGGGCCTGGCCCATTGACCAGGTCCATACGAGTGGTCCATGGACCAGGTCCAGAAGAGGGGTCCATGGAACCCTGGTCAATCTTTTGTCCTCACCCAAAGGAGAGAGACCTCTGCCGGTGCCGGACGAGTTTTCTGTCGCACAAGCGCGAGCTTTCCATTAACAACGAATGACGTATTGGACTCGACTCCACAAACCGGTTTGCGCGCGAATTATTTGCAGCAGCTGTATTATTCATCACCGGGCTGTTTACATTACAATTTTTATCCATTTACCGCAAAGAAATGATCCGAATTTTAATACGAGTCGTCGTAGTCAAGACCTTTATTGATAATAAGAATTAACAATTAACAACGAAATATAAGACTCGTCGACGACAATTCCAAGTTTACAACAAGCTCTAAATGCTCCGGGGTCACATATACGATTTTCTAAGCCACCAAGGGATGGCAAGTCACCTTCGATCTTGATAGCTTTGATTCCCAGTCTTTCACACGACAATATCTGGTCCTTTATGAGGGAGTTCAACGGAGAAACTGCCAAAACTAGTGGCTTGGGAGAGTAGAGTTGCAAACTCGACAACTCTGCGGCTACGCCCACGGCCAGTTGGAAAATCAAAGATTTTCCGTAGCCTGTCGGAAGGGACACGAATGTGTCGCGTTTGTTCGAGGACGCAGTAACAGCTTTCTTCTGCACTGGTGTTATATCCTTGATATTGTGACTGTCAAGGGAAGAAATGGCCGATTTAAAAGCTCGATCGGCGCGCGTGTTGCATTCAGTCAGACGTCATTACGATTGTAGTACAGTGGGCTTAGACGTTTTCAGCAGAGAATAGAAACAGCTAGAGCAAGCGCATTCCTGTGTAATGGAAACCGGTGTTCAAAAACCGGATAGTTTCGTCCAAGAATATGGTCGGCGGCTACTTGAAATTTAAATAAACTATAATTTCGAACGACAAGCTTCTTCTTTGGAGCTTGAAAAGATTGAAAACAGATAAGCGCAGCTGTACGATCAGGCCACAGATTTTACTGACGATTTCGGATAAACAGATAATTTCTTTTCAATTTCCTATATTTCGTTATCTAGACGGAGTGTCCTTTATCACAAATGCAGTTTTAAAATTCATTCCGTAACGATTTAGTCGACGAATTTTTTTTATTCAACATTTGTCCATTTTTTCCCGAGGAATGTATGTATGTATATATATATATATATATATATATATATATATATATATATATATATACTAAAAACAATGAAAACCCAAAGTCTTCTGTTACTTTGTAGTCATCATCAAACCAAAACTTATTCACCGTGGCACATTTTCCTAAAAAACAGTTTTAACTCGTGACGAGAAAGTTTAACACAGTTCTGAGCAATGATAACATACAGCCGGATTTTTTACCTGTGTTGGCTACAACCAATGTCATTACACCGTGTTCGTTTATGAATGTATGTTTTTTCTACGAACATCAACATGAAAATTACACCTTATACACACCCTATGCAACACCATATATAACATGAAAAGTACACATTTAATGTCAGTACCAAAGATGAATTTAGTTTTGAATTTTCTTGAATTCAAGAAACCGAAAAGAAATTACTCGATCGTTACATTTAAAGCAAAAGTAATTTTACATTTAACATATACCTTTTGAATGATGTTTAAACTCCATGTAATTAATGCCAAAACTGCGATGGTTTAATGTCATTTTAATTTCTGCCTATTAAAATGACTCTAGGAATAGACCGCTCCAAATGAACAATAAACGCAAGGCATTAGTTGCAGAAATAAACTGACCATTTTCCATAAATTTTAAAAATCTCATTAACAATTTAAAAATTTTTTTTACGGGGACTTATTCGGAGCCTTGCCATTTTTTTGAAACAGCCTTTACGAATACGCGAATATGAAAGCTCTTCCTATCAAAATTGCACTTTTGTGTGAGGAACTAGTGTAGTGAGCAAAAAATGTTATTTTTTTTCTTGCATTCAAATATCGCCTCTACGTGCTGCGTTCTAAATCACCCGTGATTGTTTTTTTATGATCTCCTTTTGCATAAGGAAATGAAGTTTGATTACTAGTCTCAATTCAAATTGCTGTTTACGGGAAAGCCGACAAGTTCCGGCATTATCTTTGTTTCTTCGGTTTATAAAAAAGGGGTTAACAGATCTATTATCCTCTCTTGAGAATCCCCAAGCGCTACACCAGGTTGTCGACCACTATAAACTGAGAAAACCTCAACACCAAAGAGCGAGATGTGTAACCGGAAAAGGGATGGATTTTACAAACTCCTCATCTTTTAGCTCTCCCGCAAACTGCCGTACGTGCTGCTTTCTAAATGACCGGTGATTGTTTCTTTTTATGATCTCCTTTTCTATAAGGAAATGAAGTCTGATTACCAGTCTAAATTGCTGTGTACGAGAAAGCCGACAGGTTCCGACTTTCAAGTCTAAATGTTACGAATATATCCTAAGCAAATGAATTTAACGACAGACTATAATCCCTTTATTGTTTAAATGCGGTTTAGAAATAAGTTATTGCTGTCGCTCTGTACTCAGAAACGTCAAATGCTGTGATGAATGACAACTACAAACTGAGAAAAACTCAACACTCGAGGACGAGATTCGTAATGGTAGAACACTTAGTCCAGTTCTTAGAAACGTTCATTTCACACCGTTGTCTGTTGTCCTGAACGGAACAACTTGACCAGTTCCCAGTTGGCTTTGATAGTTCAATGGGTAGATGACTGAACTTGAATCATGACATCTGATTCTTCCTGGAGAAACTATACGGCTTGATGTACTTTATCCAGTGTATTTACATTTTACTGAGTGTGGGTATAGCTTTGTTTACGTCACGAAATTTAACCAACCGTGAACGCTTTACAGGTACCTTATTCCTGGACTTTGTAACCCTTCTTTCCACGTAAAAGGTACCGTGGAAGGTAGTAAGTATTAGGTTTAAATATATCTTTTTGTCGAGTGTTTTCGCCTTGGAACAATTCTCTAACGCTTTTGAATATAAAGAGCGATGACAGTAGCCGGTTGTTGCGAAATATTACCTTGATAATTTTGAAAAACCAAGACATTAAAATCCTCGAGAGAAAGCTCGTATCAAGATTAATAGCAATCCAGTGCAATTTTAATTCACTTGCATTTTTACTGAAATTTTCAGATACAGAAACGATTTCTTTTCAAATTTCTATTTCGTTACGTGTATACGCATCTTCCGTTATTTCTTTTAATAACCGTTGCCGAATGAAATCACAGTACAGTTTAAAAATTTTTAGTTAATTTTTGTCAAATATTTATCCAGGAAAGAATGCGTGGGACAAAATCCTGTTTTAAAGATGTCTGTGGTGCCTACTAAGCAAAACACAATAAACGTGGCCTATATTCATAAAAACAGTTTTAACACGATCATACAGACATGTTTTTATCTGTGTCGTCTATAACACCTGACGTTATCACTAATTCATTTAATTACACCTTTAAGTAACAAGTAAGTAAGTAAGTAAGTAAGTAAGTTACAACTTTATTTATAGAGGGTAACACATAACTGACAAACCAGTGGCCCTCTATCTTCAGTAAGTTAAAAATTAAATTACTAATTACACTTATGAGATAATAACAACAGTAACAAGTCAGAGTAACAAAGTAGCATCAGAGCAATGAATTCCCAATTATAATGCTTAGAAAAGTTCAGTTTCACCCTAGGAATACGTGCATGTGGATGTTATTCTTCCTGACTTAAGTTTATGATTGCATGGTTTCTTCCTCCACTTACTTCATATTTCTTGTTTAATATTGGACATAAAACGAACTGAATTCTGCGCCCTGAAAATTTTTGTCTCCAACATAAGCTGAAGTAAATTGAAGGATTTGTATCTTCTTTGTCGTGAGGGATTACAGGTGGCTGTTTCCGCTTTTATATGACACCATGGAGAACAAATACTAGGAAATAGTGTGTACATGGTTATATCTTCACTAATCAGACTAATCAGGCCGCTTTAGAAAATCAGAGGAAGTTAATCTCTTGGTCTTCTACACAGGATGAATTAATATCAAATATCGTTATCAATTTTTTTAGGTAGTTTTATTTCATTATATATATATATATATATATATATATATATATATATATATATATATATATATATATATATATATATATAGACAAGGTTAATTTGGGAACAGAAATCAACACAAGTGAAAATGTGGCTCAGCCAGGAATATATATATATATATATTATTATTATTATTATTATTATTATTATAAGGAAACGTTATACAGTGAGGATTTTGCAAGAAGAATCGCTTATTACTATTGTTACGTTGTGACTTACTACAGTATGTGTCTTTGTTTCTATGAAAAAAAAAAGACTGCCTTTGGCGCTGAAAGCTGATTCAGGACAATGAAGCGTTGAGATCCAAGCCACGTTGGATCATTTCCGTCATACCTTCGCTACCCTTGCTGTTTTAACTGAAGGAAGAATGAATTCTACGAACACTACCTTGGCATCTACTGACATTTCTGTTTCTCCTTGCCGTATTTTAACTCAAGAATATGCTATTTTCTCTGTTCTTTCGGTAACCCTAAACTTAGTGACACTACCCTTCGTCTTTGTCATGAACTTGTTGGTGATAATCGCGATAAAAACTCAACGCAGGCTGCAGACCATGTACAACATACTGTTGGCAAGTCTGGCAGGAACAGATCTGGTGGTGGGGATCATGTCACAGCCGACTTTCGCTGCACTTGAAATATTTCTCCTTAAGGGCGGGACGTTGACCGAGTATTGCAAAATTTACAGTATGACTGTATGGTTATATCTCTTTCCAGCCGCGGCATCCTTGATGGTATTAGCTGTTTTGAGCATCGAACGTTACATTGCTATAAAATACCCTTTTAAATACCCCAGCATTGTAACCACAGCTCGTTTGATTGTAGCCATTGCGTGTAGCTGGTTAATTCTTGTTATACCTTCTCTTGTTAGATATACTAGCTGGAACTATGCAATAAATTTTTGGCGTTGTTCTTCTTTATCAGCGGTATTGTCGAGCATCTTAGTTATCACTTATTGTCACATCGTGGTTTATTTTGTGTGTCGTCGACACATGAGGCAAATCAAATCAGAGCTGGTTTCACGAGAAGAAACAGAAACATTTTTGAAAGAAAGGAAAGCGCTGAAGACAACAACCATAATAATTATTTTTTTACTTCTCTCGTATATACCTGGATTGTTTTACTCTGCTGTACGATACTTTCTTCCGGATGGTAATTATACACTAAGAATAACTGCTCCTTTACCAACGTTTTGCATCACGTGCATGTTGATGAATTCTTTCTTTAATCCTTTCATTTATTGCTGGAGGAGCAAAGAGTTACGAAAAGGAATCTTTGGACTGCTTGCGAAACGGCGGAGTGTACAATTCTGAAATGTACAAGTAAATAAAAGATGAATACTGATAAAGAAGGAAATAAAGAAAGATAGTGTGTAGCAAATGCCGTTTAAGTTGCGGAAGTGTGTAATAGTGACAGTTGTGTTCGCCAGGAAAATCCCTTATCGGATTTGAAAGCACCCGTCTTCAAGAACTCTAATTTGGACTAAAAATTACATCTCCAACCAAGGCCAGATCGTCTCTAAATGTTTCAAACTTGCTCTCAGTTCCAAAGAATTTAGTAACTGAGAGCCTCTTTATTACAATCCACGTTGTCGGGAGATTCATTTGATCTTTCCCCCTTCCCTTCCCCTTTCTAGTACCTGCCACGCAGGTTAGTTGATCCGCAGTGTCGGGGAATTCCCTTGAAAAATGAAGAGTCACTTACATCTTCCTTTATGGAATACATTCAATAGGTACTGACAAGGTGTCCAGCTCGATCCCAGTTGAACTGATAGCTAATTGAGAAGAGCACTGCCCCGATATTGCAGAGGTTATGACAGGCTTGGCAGTCTGACATGCTTGGCAGGCTTGGCAGCTAGGCTTGGCAGGCTTGACAGGTTTGGTAGGCTTAACAGGCTTGGCAGGCTTGACAGGTTATATGTGATTTTTCAACATGATCATTCACATATTTATTCTTTAATCCGCAGTTCAAATATATGATTTTCATATATTCATTCTCATATATTCATCACTCAAGGGTATACGCTTCTGCCAGCTCCCAGTTGGATTGTTAGCTCAGTTGGTAGAGCGCTGCACCGGTATCGCAGGTTCGATTCCCGTACAAGCCTGAATTTTTTTCAGACTTTATTTTCGCTACACTGCTCATTAAGTAGTGTTCACAACTGCGATGATCATTCACAGATTCATTCTTTAATCCGCAGTTCAAATATATGATTTTCATATATTCATTCTCACATCTCAAACTGTTATATTTCCGAATCAGTAACGAGGGTCAACGCCTATATTGTTCCAGAGTTTTTTTGACAGGAAAACTGACCGAAACAGTTTCTATTTTTATAGCCGTTTTAAGTATTAATTTTGTTTTAGTATAAACAGCCTTTTCGATCACTGAATCGTTCGATTGCTAACGCCAAGTAGTTATGCCGTCCTCGTCTCAAGACTCATTTATCATACTTCTTCTAAATTGTGAGTTACCGCATTTGCTGTCAGTTGCTAGGTAGATTCACTTTGATAAATTAACGAGGTCACTATTTCGAAATCCATTTTTACATTTATTGTAAGTGGTAGTGACATTTAATTCTTCTTTGTTGAGAAACTCTGGCCTTGAAGTACAGGTGTATTTACATTTTACTAGCCTATATAACAGGCGTTCAGTATTTAGCCTCGCGTGAAGCACGAGCCATCGAGTAAGAAGTTTGAGAGACAAGCGTGCAGTGCGAGACGGGAGGGAGAGAAAAATCTCTTTCTCTTGCCTCACGCTACGCGCTCGTCTTTGCGCTCGATTTCTCGTGCGCTCCTGCTTGGCTAAATAAACGCCTGCTATGCAGCCTAACATTATACCATAGCCTAATAAAGGGAAATGGTTATGAAGCCCGGCAAACATCAAAGGAGGAAAACAAAGAGGCCAAGATTTATGTTGGAAGGTCCATGACCCTGCACATCTTTTGTTTTGCACTCATGCACGATGCATGAATTACATAATCGCAATGTTTCTATTGGTTAGTTGCATGAACACGCATAACCACCTATTGTCATTGTGCACGGTCAACCCACAAAATAGCAAACAAAAACATAAAACAAAGAACTTTGCTAGGTTTCATAACCATTTCCCTCTATTAACTATGATTATACTGAGACCTGTCATAGCCAGTTCTTGCCGACACGAAGTAACATAATAACCAAGCGAGAAAGCTGCTTTCTAGAATTTGTAACTCGTTTCAGAGTAACGAATACACATGGGCCAGTCAACTGTAATATCTCTCTGCCATTCACTTTTGTTACTCCTTCGTCGAGTGAAAAAAGGTTTTTCCCTCCCACGTGCCTGTAAACAAGCTTCAGGTAATGAAGCATTCTTATTTGTCAATGTGGGACAGCAAAAGGGGGAAAAGAAGAATTCAAGCTTAAGTGTGGAAAACGCCAAGTTAGTCTGTTAGCTTCCTTTGAAGACAAAGCAAAATTATGACGGCAGCCGAGAAAGGTTTATCGAAGTTGGTTGCCATACAGGAAGGAAAGACGTCTATTGGAAATAACTTGAACCGTTTTTATAAATAAGTAAGCTTAGTCATTTTTGTAATTTGTGTTATTTTCCTTCTGCGTTTTTAAAATCCTCGACTAGCCTTTGCTACCTTCGGGTGGGTACTTTTTATCCGTCAAACGTTGTTGTTGTTGCAAATACACTGAAACTGAAGCTAAACTAAACTCTTTTCTTTCAGCGAAACGGTGAGCCGGAAAAGCGGACTTCGTTGACTTCAAACGTAAACTAACAAATCTAAATAAATTGAAAAAGCAGACTTCCTGAAACTAACCTTTATCTTAGCCACCAAATCCTTCACAATGATGAGTTGATGACTACGTACCGCTCCAAAATAATAATAATAATAATAATAATAATAATAATAATAATAATAATAATAATAATAATGGATATATGTCGTGGATATGTGACCTTATTTGCGATAAGGGGGATTAAGCCAAGGTGACTCGAGAAAACGGCGTTTTAACTAGTTTAAACGGGTGAAAACTCTTTCTCGAAAGTGTTTAAACAACTTTTTAATGCGTTCCGAAACGTCCAGCTCTTTTGAGCATCAATTTTATTGTTCATGAGCTTAACACAATTTAACCTCGAGGTTCATATTTACATATTCGCGTTTGAATAAATTATCGAGGCAGGGAGATATCGTGGGAGTTAAAAAAAATGTGCTCCTTTTGAAAGGTTTCTGTCTTGTCCGTATGGTCGGATAAATATCAGGCGAAAGGACGATTTCGCCAAAACAAAGCCAGCCAAACACTGCAGTATTTCGAGAAAATTGATACACAAAGCTGTCGAACGAACGTGAACGCAACCAAAATTTGACATATGCAAATTATGCTTTTTACTGCCGGTCGGAAATGCAACATTTGCCGTCGTTTTCACAAACAACCATCGACGCCATGGTTTTGGATATAAAAATAATCAAGTTTCAAAACTTTTACTGAAAAAATGGCGCGTTTAGTTATAAAAGAAGAGTATTTCTCAAAGCAAATTTGTGTTTACCTTGTGGCTAGACGCGATGGCGCCACCGAAAAATAATTTAATTTTAGATTGTATTGTTTTCGTTAGAATATTATTTCCAACGCTGAGATGGCTTCGCGAATGCAGCTATATTGGTGTCAAAAGTTTTCGTCGTCAATTCCTGTACACACTTGGAAAATATCTTGGGTTGAACGGCTCATATATTTTTTCCACAGATCGTGAATTGGATGAACGAAGGAGAGGCTGCGCTTGTGACGGAATATTGATTATAATTTCTTTCGCCGTTCGGCTGTTTGATCGGACTTTCCTTTTGCCGTTTACTTCTTTCGATCCGAGCTGAAATAAAGCTACTTTACTTTACTTTTTTCATTCCGTTCATCGGTTCGACTGTTGCTCCTCAGACATTACTTTGGAAAGCCGATAGAGGTGTTCCGGTAATACTTCGGAAAATCGATATCTATTGGTATGCCGTTGACATATCGATTTGTTTACATCTGAGTGAGTGACAAATTTGCATAATCTGCCCCTAACAATACTCGTTCCTACGCTTCGCGTATCCACGACTGAAAACGAGATCAAAGAGCACATAAAATTACAAAAAAGCTTTCTGGAATGAAAATGTCTTGAGTGTCTTTTTAAAAGATGCTACTGAGGGGCTACTCCTGATCGCAAAAGGCAAAGAGTTCCATAGTTGAGGAGCAGCAGCAGCAAAAGATCGATTCTCTAAGGTTGTTACAGGACTTGAATTTCACAGGGTTTAGTAACAGTCCATCACAATCGGAGCGTAGCTTGTATTTACATGCTATTTTAAGATTAATAAGTTCCTGGAGATAATAAGGCGCTAAGCCACTGATAGCCTTATAAGTTAACAGTAATATCTTAAAGTCAATTCGGAATTTGACCGGCAGCCAGTGCAGATTATACAGCAACGGTCTTACATGGCAGTATTTAGATTCCTGGAAAATCGACCTAGCGGCAGCATTTTGGACCCTCTGTAACTTATTAAGCTGGTAAGCTGGCAGGCCATAGGGCAGGCTGTTACAATAGTCAACACGACTTGAGACAAATGCGTGAATGAGCGTCTCAGTGGACCGCCTAGAAAAATATATTTTTCAAATTGCGTAATCGGCGGATATTCAAGTTACGGAAATGTGTGGGATTGTGGTAAAAGTTCCCTGAATTATTTGGTTCATTGAATACATTTTCTACCGAGCTCTCAGCCGATGACCTTGTTTTTGCTTTCTGGTTTTTTTTTCTTATTCGTTTTTTTTTTTCAGGAATTTTAAAGCCCTAAATTGTTGTTTGCGTGGTGATAGTGCCGATCACCTCTGGAGCCAATCTTTCAATTTGGGAGAGTTCAGTCAAGTACATCCAAACTATCAGCCATTGGGATTGGTTTTCCTGCTTCATTTGATACATGTGATGAGACGTTTGATCTTGTTCGAGAAAATATATTCTCATCTCCTCGACAATCTTTTCACGATAGTTATCTTATAAAAGGATTAAATGGCATTTTCTATTGGTTTACAAGGATAATAAATCCACTTGGGATGTTGCCGGAGAGAACACTCGACTGGAAAGCTTGTACATTACTCAATTTTGATTTACAAGCTTTTCTTATGTGCTCTCCTAACATCTCAAGTGGGTTTATTATCCCAGTAAAGCAATAGTAAATGCGTGCCATTGTTTAAATCACGACCGCATGATCGTTATTCCACCCTCTCACTTCATATTTCCTGTCTAATCAGTCCTGGATATTGGACATCAACTGATGGATTGAATTTATTTCGCGCCTTGAATGTATTAGAGAGATTTAACGCCAAGTTTGCTGCATGTTAAAACGGAAAACACTGATCTACCACGAGACCACGATTTCCCGCGTTTACTGTTTGTCGTTTCTACGTGAAAGCGAGCATTTTCGCGTTTGCCATTAATTGCATTAACGTGAGAATTTTTATGCAGTTTTCTGTGTAGATATTCAGGTGAAAAAGAAATCTAAAGAATAGTGACTATTCTATTACATTAACACGGGTGAGTCTTGGTCTGTTACTTTAACTTAAACTTAAACCGCCAGCTACGCAGGCTAATATTCTTTTCACAAGTATGAAAACCCTTGGTCATTTTCCAATTGCCTTTAATAAATATAAAGCCAAACTATTTTAGTCGGTGTATGCAGAAACAACTTGAGGTGAGTGAGCTCAAAGGAAGATAAATTTGGTTCTCGTCTTCTCTTGAACGGCAAACAGCGAACGGTGAGTTGGCATTTGCTGTAAACTTAGCTCTGAGCCTCAAGTAAAAATCAAGCCGGCGGTCTATGAGAGGTTGTAGATGGTTGTATATGGTTTCTTCTTCATTAATCAGAAAGTTTGAAAAGTTAAAGCAAGGTAATTTCTCATAGCTTAACTTTTTTTCTACAATCGGGAAGAATACAATGAAACGAGTTTCAGGATTAACTGTCCATACTACGAAATACACATTTAATTTGAATCGAAATTGTTTCTTTGTGACCTCTAACTAGCTGCATTTTCTTTGTTTCTATAGAAATAAGACCTCCCTTGGCAAAGCTGATTCAGGTCAACGAAACAGTGAGATTCTTTCTACATCTGCAACCTTGTCGCAACAGATCTAGAAGCATGAATTTTACAAACGCCACTTTGACATCTACTAACACTTCTGGCTCTCTTTGCCGTAGTTTGAGTGCCGAGTATGTTGTTATCTCTCTTCTTTCCATCGCTCTGAACGTAGCGACACTACCTTTCGTCGTTGTAATGAACTTGTTGGTGATAATCGCGATAAAAACTCGACGCAGGCTGCAGACCATGTACAACATACTGTTGGCAAGTTTAGCAGGAGCAGATGTTGTGGTGGGGATCATGTCACAGCCGACTTTCGTCGCACAAGAAATATTTCTCCATGCTGGCGGAACACTAACCGTATATTGCACTATTTACAGTAACGTCGTGTGGTTCTATCTCACTCCATCCTCGGCTTCTTTAATGTTATTAGCCATTTTAAGCCTTGAACGTTTCATAGCCATGAAATACTCGTTGAAATACACCAGTATTGTAACCACATCTAGTTTAACTGTAGCCATTGTAAATAGCTGGTTTATTGCTATTGTCCCTATACTAGCTGGATATATTTCAATCATTTTACGTCGTTATTTTTTCTTATCAACAAGTTTCCTCAGCATCTTCACTATTTCTTTTTGTCACATCGTAGTTTATTTCGTGTCTCGTCGCCACATGAAGCAAATTAAATCAGAGCTGGTTTCACGAGAAGAAATAGAAAAATTTTTGAAAGAAAGGAAAGCGTTGAGGACAACAACCATAATTATTGGTTTTCTATTCCTCTCCTATACAACGGGCCTCTTTTTCTCTTTTGTCAGATATGCTCTTCCTAACAGTGAATATACACTAAAATTAACTGCCTCTCTACCACCTTTAGTTATAACATGTATACTGATAAATTCTTTCTTTAATCCTTTCATCTATTGCTGGAGGAGCAAGGAGATACGAAAAGCATTCTTTGAGCTGCTTTCGAAAAGGAGTGAGCAATTCTGAAATGAATTTAGAAAGAAAGAAAGAAAAAAAGAAGAAAGGAAGGAAGTAAGGAGGGAAAAAACGACAGAAAGAAATGATGTTTTAAATGCGTACACGTGTTTATTAGTAGTAACAGTCATGTTTGTATTTGCCATTTTGGAAGAAGGGGCTCAGGACGTCATTATTCACATTATTGTTTTTCTCGTCTCGATAAACTGAAAAATATAGAGATTGTAAAACACAGTTTACATGCAAAGCGTCAAAGTAAAAGTGCTAAAAATGAGTTTCAACGACAACCAAGTGTCTACTTTATTTTTCTGGTCTAAAACTAATTGATCTGTTCTGAAATTTTATCCCTATTTCCGAGCTGCTGTCGGCTTTCCGAAAATACTAACTGACCAGGCAAAGGGGGGAACTAGCAAAGAGGACCAAGCAAAGGGAACTAGTTTTCCAGTAACGTTGAAAGTTTGAGGTCACTTTTCCGAAGAACGACGAGGGTCTTCCGACTAGATATTTCACAGAAAAAACACTTGGACACCCCCTGTCTTGAACTCATCATGATAAATAAATAAATAAATAAATAAATAAATAAATAAATAGATAAATATCAAAAATATACTTTTAAACCTGGCACAGTTAGGCACACTGCTTCCGGATGTCTTTACTCCCTCTGCTGATCCTAACCATTCCTGGTTTTGTTTTGTTTTTTTGTGTGTGTGTGTTTGTTTTGTTTTTTGTTTTGTTTTGTTTTGTTTTTGTCTTTTTTGCTGACCACACCTGCTGATAGTCCTCATCTTAAAGGGTTGCTGTATTGGTAAATGAATAAATAAATAAATAAATAAATAAATACACCTTATAAAGAATTCTTGTCAGGTCGTCAAAAACCATTACTGTAAAGCTGAATGAAGTCAGTGCAGTTTTGGTAGAAATTCAAACATAAATTCAGAACTCAAATTCGAGATCATCATGTAAAGTGTGTACATCGCTCGTAAAATTCTCGCTCTCCAATGCTCAGCTGAGGTCGTCGACCGCAATACGCGTTTTGCAGGAGTTTTGCCGGATTTCTGACTTCTTTACGTTGCCATCGAGCATTTCTAATTTTGGAATTTATGTAAGGTTTGGAATAAAAAACACCTATAAGAAATTACTCAATCACTACATTTAACGTAGAATTGATGTTTGTAACACGTGCAGTTTGAACTATCTTTGAACTTCATATAAAAGCCTAAATTTCGCAGTTTATGTCATTTGTCAGCTATTATAATGATTGCAGGAAAAGACCGCCACAAATGAGCAATAAATCCAAGTCATCAGCTATGGGAACAAATTGACCACTTTGAATATATTGTGAGATTTTTACGTTTTCATAAATCTCATAAAAACTTCCTTTGCTAAACGTTCGATGGCATACGTTTATGTGGGTTGTTGCACGCGCAATATATCTTTATGCAAGGGCCAGGAACGGTTAATAAATTAATCGGAACCGTTTCCACTCTTTTGGAACCCTATTTTTTTTTCTCCAGAGTAAACAGCTTTTAGCTCGATTATTTACCGCGGCTCAAGAACCATATTTACCTCAGATCAGAGTTCCTGCACGATTTGTTTTTCTGAAAAAAATTCATGTTCAAAAATCCACTGAAAAGCAGGAAAGTAGTTTGTCATTCTGACGGAAAAATAGTAACATCGGTTACGTCTCTGATATTGATTTTACAGTTTCTGAGTAGTCGTAGTATTCATTTTGCGTTCCCGTCCAGGAAACTTATTTTTTTAACCCGGCCTAACTAGCTGTTGTTGAATAATAATTCCCCTTGAAAGTTTACTGTAAGTTTATTTAGATTTAAATGCTAGGAGGGGAAAGCTCAATGACCGCCAAGATATCCGAGACGAAAAAATACCTAGCAAAAAAAAAACCTAGTTTTGAATTGTATCGCTCGACTATTTTGCGTGGAAAATGATGTAGTACGCGGGGAGGTGCATTTTTCATTTCCTTTTTATATAGCTTGTTGATTTTCTAGCGGCACAGGGTTTATCGTTAAGTCGCTTTCGTGCCGAATTTTAAGGAATGATTAATTAAGAAGGTAGGCTAAAGAAGAATCAGTCCTGAAAAGCTATGTAATGTGAACATTGAAGTAACTTCCATTTGTTGCGGGCACTTCTGTAATCTACAGTTTTAAATGCAATATATCCTTGTGCGTCAAGTCTTTTTTTGGATGATTAACCGGTTTTTTTAATTGCTATATTAGTATTTGTACGTTTATCATTGTCAACAGTTCAGTAAAATTACACATCGTTTCATAATATTTTGTGACGATTTAGTTGAGATTTTTTTTCTTATTTTTGGCATCAGTCCTATTTTCTGACAAACATGGCGGAAAAGAGTGCTTGATCAAAGACGTCCGCGCGCTTTACAAAAGAAAAACGATATCCAATGCATAATAATAGCCGAATTGTATAAGTGCCATTTGCAATCTCACGTATTAAGTCAATCCTTTCTCATGTGCCAAGTATTGTTCATAAATGCATATATTTACATGATCATTAAAGCATGCAAACTACATATATGTGATACTAGGCCGTACTATAACATAGAGTTAAAAAAAAAAACGTTAAAAACAACTGCACTGAGAAATCATCATTTGAAGAAACTTTTAATTTAGTTTTTGATACCTGCGAGGAAAACATCGCTTGTTTGTGACGATTACGTAGCACCTGACTGTCTTTACTTATTACAAATCAGTTTTGCCTTAAGTATTTTGCAACATAAATCGGATTGACGGTTATGAGCCGTGATTTTGTTTACCTTTGCCTAGTATCAATCTAACTCTGTCCTTCTTTGTTCATGCATTTTTCTGATATCCCTTCATAGGTATTGATGCAGTGGTCATTTCAGTTTGCGTAACACCATAGGTGCGTTTATTCGAGAGCGCGCGCAAAGTTAATGACAAACGAGAAATAGTTCATTTCCTAACTAACTGAGCGGCTTTGGAAAACCAAAATAAGATAATCTGCCATAGCTTAACTTTATTTACTGCATCAGAAGAATGTAACGCTTCAACATTAACTCTAATCTTAACAAATAAAAGAGGAATTAAAATGAACCTCACGCCTGTTGGAACAGTTCCACTAACTGCAGCTTGTTTCCTTCGCATGAATATGAACGAAAGATTCAACTTGGTATAGAGGAGGCAGTGAATACTTCCGCCATAGCCTTAACATTATAACTTAAAAACGCTATGTCATGGTGTTGTTTAATGTTTTGGAGGTCAAATTAAAACCAAGTTCTCTCATCTATCATTGATCATAACGAAAAGGCCCCTAAAAGGCCAGAAGAAAAATAACAAGCTATTTTCTTAAAGGAGAAAAAACCAATGACTTGTATTTGGCTATTTTTTCCACAGAACAAGAGGGAACTTGAAAAATTGGTCCAGGTTTATTAAGTTGCAATCCATTTCAATCCTTACCATCTTCAGCCAGCCGAATATTACAGGATAATTTACGGAATTACTGTGCGAGTTTATCTCACTCCGGCCACAGCATACTTGATGATTTTAGTTGTCTTGGTTATGACGGAAATACTAATGAAATATACCAGTGTATACTCGTTTCACTGTAGCCGTTACACGTAGCTGGTTAATCGCTATTGAATTTATTTTAGTTATGTTACTCGCGCATTTTGATAGTTGGTTGTTTCGTTTGCTTTATTTTATACACAATTTAAGAGTGTGTTAGACATTCTTTATCGTCATATCGTAGCTCAAATCCTTCGTCATGTGAAGCAAATCAATTTAGAGCTGGTTTCACGAGAAGACAAAGTAAAAGTTGAAAACAAAAGGAAGGCGTTGAGTACAACTGCCATAATGATTGGCTTTTCATTCCTCGCCTTCACACCAGGCGGAATATTTTTCTCCATTGTTCTTTACTTTCTTCCTGAAAGTGACTTGACGCTGTTACTACTGTAACCTCCTATTGTTTGACTCTTTGTATTACGTGCATTTTGCTAAATTCTTTCATCAATCATGTCATTTTGTTGTCGTAGGAATCATTAATCTCCTCTTAAAAAGAAGACAATTCTGAACTGAATGAATGAATGAATAAATAAATAATTTTCTTGAAAAATAAACAACTGTGCTTCAGATTCCTTATCAACAGCTGCGAAGATAATTTTGATCTTCAAAAGTGCCTTCTATAGGTCATCTTTTAAAGTATGCGCTGTTGAACTCCACAAGGTGCACACTTTAATTTAAGACTCGTTAAAGTTTACAATTTAAGCGCAGTTTAAAGGGCCGTTCACACGGGCGATTTTAGAACTCAAAGCCACCCCATTAGTGATTGCCATCCATATAGCATCTTGTTTCATGTTCATGCATTGAGCTTTGACCTTTGAAGTCTCTCTCTTTTTGAAGAAACTCTGTGTTTAAATAAACAAATGTCTTCTCTCTCTTTGTCTAACCGTCCCCTTGCTTTAGGTAAGTACGGTATAACAGTTTCGGCCGAAAAGTGGGTGAAATCCCTCTAAGTACGTATTTATCACTTTTAATCAGACTATTATCTCTTTGATGCTTCTCTTCGTCGTCGTCGTTGTCGTTGTTGTTGTTGTTAAATGCTTAAGATACAGTTTGCATGTTGTGATGATTACGTAAGAAATACATTGACGAAAAGCCAACGAAACTAATGTTTGATACAGAATATCTCACAAATTAAAGTTTCTAGGTAAGCTGAAAGCCCATCATTGATCACCAAGGCCAATGGGTAGCGGGAATCACCTCTTAAATGTACCAAATAAATTTTGAGCCTGAGCATTAGCAGCCATGGACAGCTGTTTCGGCCTTGTTAGGCCTCATCAGCATGGCATAGCTAATTTATTTATTTTATTTATTTATTTATTTATTTATGAACTTTACAACCAGAAGAGCTGTTACAATGATGCAAGATTCAAAAATAAACCTAAAAACATTATGGTGACACAGGTCCCATGCAAAGGTCAGCCAAATAAGAAATACGAAAACTAACATATGCTCAGCCTCAAGTAACCACATGACTAAAACAAGCAATGAAAATGTGAGGCTTGTGGGATGTGGCTTGAAGTGATGTGAAATTGAAGTTGAAAAGGAAAGATTGTCTTAATTATATTAGCCCGTGGGACAGTAAATGAAGCTCGCAAACTATGTTTATGAATATGCATTACCAAGAGAGGATGATGTAAGTGCATCATCCTCTATTGGCATTACAAAGCAAGTGGCTGGGACAAGGGGAGGAGCGTCTTGTAGCACCAACAAAATATAAAACGATTGATGCCCAAGCGGCTGTCTGATCACATGACCTATACTCAAACCTTAGAGGGTGTGAGATTCAATACGAATAACTCTTCCTCGACTCCCAGGCCTCCTCGAATACAAAAGCCAATAAACAGGAGGATAAGTCAGACATAAAATTCCTATTTGCGGGCAAATACTTCATTTCTACGGCCCTTTCTAAGCTTTGAGTATTATTAGTTTGGTGTCTGTTATGTTCAGTCTCCCGCATCCTATTAAAACCATTCAGTCACTGAATTCTTCCGCCACCTTCACTTCTCATTGTGATAATAGCGGAGCTCCGGCAGCCCGAAGGGCCGCCAAGCGGGGCACCGTACCTTTTGAAACCCGTCAACTGCTTTTCTCGTGGTAATCATGGTTAGCGGTATTGCTCGCGGGCGTCACCGCACGACGACGACGACGATGGAGTTGCTCAATAATTAATAATGTCCTAATAATAATCATAATAATCCAACATGGCGGCGATACTCCACGTGGCCCAGCTGACCACCACCTGACCAGCTAGTTTACAGCGTACGTCTTTGATACTGGACATCCATCTTATAGCCAATTGACACCTGTCAAAACAAGGTATCCGCTGACCAGTGTCACGTGACCATGTCGTGGACTCAAGTTAAGACCTCATCGAGGTCAGCTGTTTTTTTTTCAAAGTTGACCGCTGACCAGGTACTTCCTTCGATTGTATCGCAGGCTCAAGCCAGGTGTGGGACACCCAAACCAAATCGAGGCATGATTTTTCGCGCGCTTTCTGCTGCTCGTAATTTCACATTCAGTTGGTTTCTTCATTTCTTCGATCGAAGTTTGTCTTAAAATTCGCGTATACTCCGGAAGGTGAATTTTCAAGTGATAAAAGGAGGAGCGAAAGATTTTTCTCAGGAAAAGCTTCAAACTTGGATCGATTGTGTGGTTGAAAACAAAATAATTCAACGCTTCAAGCGGGGCTTTCACTTTACCGCGAAAGGTCATTTAACAGTTCACCGGTATTAATGGGAGGAACGAGTAGCTCAAACTCTGTTGAAGAAACTCTTCCTTGGGACAAACCGTTTGCTATTGTTGCGGATGCTTGTTTGTACTTTTCTTAAGCTTACGTATTTTTCAAGTGGTAGAAACCTCTACCACACAGGACTGTGACGTAAATTAAATAAATTGAAGTTTATCATTTGGTTTAATCATTGTAACTTTTGTTCAGGAATTAAACTTGTATTTTTCTACCTCTCTTGACTGGATATAAATAACAATCATCTGTACTCGTTTTGGACTCAAAGAAGTAGTTGAATTGTTTGTTTGTTTTGTTACGTTGTTTTCTTTGCAAGAGAACGACTGTTTTTACTCGCTTGGCTGACTGTTTTTTGACCTCGGTGCCTCAACGGCGTTAAGAAACTTTTGCCCTTATCTTATTAACACGCAAACGTAATGAGTCCTCGTAAAATTAAGGATTAAAGTCCCGGCTAAGCGATCACATATTTTCATCCAACATCGTCAGTTGTCAAGGCGTTGGGTGGCTAAACGCACAAACAATGTTTGACCAAACAATAGACAGAATGAGTCCACAGAACGATTTTTTGCGTATTATCACTGAAATTTCGACTTTAGGTGGTTCATTTGGTTGATTTGTACCGGCTGTGCACCGGCGTTTTGTTGGTTGGGGTGGCTAAACGATCAAACATTTCTTCGTAATGCGAAATGTTGGATGAAAATGTTTGATCTAGATCAAACATGGAAAGCCATTTAAGAATAAATGCAATGTTGAGAGAGGTGGCTAAACGTTCAAACACGATGTTGGATGAAAATATTTGATCGCTTTTTGATTGTTAAATTTGTTTTCGAACAAACATACACGTCGTGTATTGTTTTCTTGTAATGTTTTAATGTTTTGAGGTTTTTGCACCGCGGTCAATTCCTGTTGACTGCTCTAAACATAAAATCTTGGCGCAAGGAAAGCCATGCGAAGTTGCTCAAAACCAGTAAAAAGAAAGTAATCGTGGAGCTCCGCTTTTAGGCTAGGCGAAATCTATATATTAGTAGTCACGAGGAAAGCGAAAGCGAAATTTTTACTCAAAACGGGAAGTGGTGAAAACCACAAGCATAATCATCGCATTTCTAATTCCAGGGATGCTGAGCTGTAACCTGCTCGAGTTAACTTCAAGCTAGCGAAACACAAAAGTATAAAAGCCTTACTGTTCTGAAATAATCTCTTATATTCAAAACGACGAATAAAACGTTGAGGCTTGTAACTTCCCCAATAAATATATCACAAAAGAAAAGCCCCCAGAATATACTTTTTAGGACGCAGAAATTATTGTTTCACACCTCTTTTACAGGGACAAAACCCAATTTCATGATCTGCGGGGCATTCGAATGTAATCTGTGATCTTGGACAGGTCCATCACATCGCATTTCTCTGAAATGTGCCGCCAATAGTGTTTTACGAACAAAGATAAATCAAAGAGAGATCAAGAAAATCAAAGAAAGAAAGAAAGAAAGAAAGAAAGAAATCAAGCAAGGAAACAAGAAAGAAAGAAATCCATGAATGACAGTTTGTTAATGTCGAGATAAAACAAAAACGCAATTTGTCGCGGTTACGACTCAGTTTAGCTTTTATTATGCTCTTATCCAACTTTAATACAAGCAGCAGTGTTGCTAACCCTAAATAAGCACTTCCACTATTGCACATTTTGAACTTGTGCTCTCCTCTTTGGTAAGAGCTCAAAGAGCGCCTTACGTAACTCCCTGTTCCTCCAGCAATAAATGATAGGATTAAAGAAAGAATTTATCAAAATACAAGTCACGCTAAAAGGTGGTAAAGGATCAGTCAATCTCAATGTATATTTACCTTTAGGAAGAAGATAACGTACAAGGGAAAAAAATGCCCCCGGTGTATATGCTAGGAACAAAAACCCAATTATTATGGTTGTTGTCCTCAACGCTTTCCTTTCTTTTAAGAATTTTTCTGTTTCTTCTCGTGAAACCAGCTCTGATTTAATTTGCTTCATGTGGCGACGAGATACAAAATAAACTACGATGTGACAAAAAGTAATTAACAAGATACAGGAAAAAGTAAAGAAAAGTGAAGTATAAAACGATAACACACTAACAAATCTTGAGTCAGTCAGAATTCTAGTCAATACGGATTGAACGGAGATTAACCAGCTACATACAATGGCTACGGTTAAACGAGATGTGGTTACAATACTGGCGTATTTCAACGAGTATTTCATGGCTATGAAACGTTCAAGGCTTAAAACAGTCAATAACAGCAAGGATGCCATGGCTGGAGTAAGGTAAACCCAGATAGTACTTCTGTAGATGGTACAATATTTCGTCAGTGGTGGGCCTGTAAGGAGATAAATTTCTTGTGCGATGAAAGTCGGCTGTGACATGATCCCCACCAAAAGATCTGTTCCTGCTAAACTTGCTAACAGTATGTTGTACATGGTCTGCAGCCTGCGTCGAGTTTTTATGGCGATTATCACCAACAAGTTCATCACAACGACGAAAGGTAGTGTCGTTACGTTCAGAGCGATGGAAAGAAGAGAGAAAATCATATTCACTATGACATTTTCTTGATTCCAACTACGGCAAGGACGGAAGGTGGTGTTGGCAGATTCCAATGTGGCGTTTGAAATATTCATGCTTTCTCACTCAGTTAGTTAAAATGATCAGGCTGAGGTGGTTACGGCCGGGCAATCGTCTAGGTTGTTGGGATGACAATGCCTCGTTGAACTGAATCGCTATACCAAAACGAAAGCCTTCTCGTTATTTATAGACATAAAATTTTAAAAATACGAAGCAAAAAGACAATTAGTCTCTAAGGAACAGTTCCTGAAGCAATCTCCTTGTAATCCTGCTCTATTTAGGAAGATTTTGACTCGCAATTATATTCTTCCTCTGTAGAAAATAAGGATTATCCAAGAGAGGTTACCTTAATCGTTTTCTCAAAGCCACTCCATTAGTGAAAAGTCATGGATATAGCATCTCGTTTAGTTTTGATACCGTTGAGCTTTCAGCTTTGAACTCTCTCTCTCTCTCTCTCTCTCTCTCTCTCTCTCTCTCTCTCTCTCTCTCTCTCTCTCTCTCTCTCTCTCTCTCTCTCTCTAAATAAATAAATGTCTTGTTTCTCTCTTTCTAACCGTCCCCTTGCTTTAGGTAAGTACGGTATAATAGTTTACAAAAATAGGTGAAATCCCTCTAAGTACTTACATGAAGTCTCTGTTAGTGATATTTTATCGCTTTAATCGGGGGATTATTTCTCTGAAGATTTTTTGTTGTTGTAGCTGTTGTTAAATGCTTTACATACAGTTGTTATAATGATCACGTAGGAAATACATTGACAAAAAGCCAACGAAACCAATGTTTGATACCAATTGAAAAGGAAATATTGTCTTAAGTCCTTAAGCTGGGACGGTAAATGACGCTTGCAAACTATTAATATGAATTCAATATGCATTACATCTTTGCGGGGATATCTTCGACACGCGTCAGGACAAAGAATGTGAACAAAAATCTCGATTAAATCATCACGAAAGAAAACTGTAAGCTGTTATATGAAATTTCACTGAACGTGTAGACTGCGAGTAGTCTCTAATAGACCTTTTTAGCTTGTAGATTTTGTTTTCCCATTGTAGACCACGTGATGTTACCCTAGAGAACTGTTTCTTTGAAATTTCGCCTTATTCACGTGCATATGTACGCATAATTTATGAAAAGACAAAAGGCTAATCCCCTTGGGAAAACAAAATCTACAAGCTAAAAAGGTCTATTTCGGCGATGGATTGAGGGGCAGGCGAAAGACACGCGCACGGCCTCGCAACTTCGCGCGTGTGCGTGCCTTTAGCCCGCCCCACAATCAATCGCCGAAATTATAGACCACTCGCAGCCTACTGAACGTGTAAAAGAAAGTAGGTTATAGCATAGTGACATCTGTGGACTTGACCAGTCTGTGTGTTTAGACACTCAAGATATACGTGTCAAATATCGATTCATCATTTAACTTAATAATCGAATAATATTTTTACTTGGTTTCATGTCCAGATTCAAATTAAAATTATAGAAATTCAAAAACGAGAGGCACTATGGCTAAGAAGAGCCATAATCGGGGTTGGAGATGGGTTGGAGATGGATGTTTGTGCTGTCCCGATGTATTGTAAAAACATTCTGTGATCTCTAGACAAAAAATATTACACTGTACGCGCATCACGCCCTCACGCCGTGTAATTTTTTGGATCGCACAAGTGTTAGTTGGAAAAAAATATTTCTTTGGTATATGGTTGCCGCAATATTGCAATATTCAATATTTCCATTTTTTGTTCAATAAACCAAAATTATATTCAATGACTCGTATTTTTATTCAGTTTTACTCAGTTTTATTCGCAAAGCTTTCGCCTTGCTTACACAGGACACCCAAGAAGTCACATGACCTCCACAAATTAGGTTAAGCGTTCTCCTAGCGTCGAACGCAATAATATGCTAGTGGATACTGAAATCCAAGATGATAACCCTGACTTAGGCTTCCAAGAAGCCACACTCCTCTTAAACAGACTCGAAATGGTATTATCTGTCCTGCATTCACTACTCGATATGGATTTGGACTTCGATGGTAACACCAATCATTTATAGGTCAGCTGTATAGTTTTTTTCCGAAATATATCAATAGTGGAACGAGAAAGTAATCCACACGAGACGAAGGACTGGAAGTTTACCAGGCCGGAGTTTGGATCAAGAGGGAGAAACCGTTCCTGAAACCGGGGACCACCACCCTTTGTAATCGAAAGGAACTTCTGGAAGATCTACGAGTTTGTGGTTTGTACACCTGGACAAATATTGCCAAGATGCTACGAATTTCGCGGTGGACACTGCTAGAAGGGTAAATGAGTTTAACCAGAGGTCACGTGTTCGACTCCCGCGCAAGCCTAAATTTTCCTCAGGCTTTGTTTTCACTACAGCTTCCGAAGTGTTCAAAACTACGATGATCACTCGAATCTTGAGTCATGTACAACCGCAGCCGAGTTCTGTGCTTCAAAGCGCACTCAAATGATGCTGAGAAAAGTTAAAAAGGCAAGGTGGCTGTGAAACATTCTTATCCCGCGCAAGACGCCATCGTTTCTGAAAACTTCCGTTTTTATCCGTCCACACAACAAGGGGAAACCGTATGACGTTTTCGAAAATTTCCACTTTGGAGAGTGTTTTCAAAACGTTTCGTTTTCGGTGAACGTTCTCATCAGATACCTGTGTACGTAAGGTCAATCGGTGGAGCAAAAGTGGCGTTTTCAAACGGAAACGCATCCGTGTGCCGGGGCCTCTTGCTCCAGGGAAACATAAATTGTCACCGTTTTGATTTTTACTAAGACTTTATTCAGTCTTCTATCCAAGCAGTACTATTATAGTAATACTAACTATAAATTAGCATTTCTACTGTTACATGTTACGAACTTGTCCATTCTTTTTTGGAAGTAACTCAAAGAGCGCCTTCCGTAACTCCTTGCTCCTCCAGCAATAAATGATAGGATTAAAGAACGAATTTATCAAAATACATGTTGTGGTAAAAGGTGGTAAAGAAGCAGTTAATCCCAGTGTATGTTCACCTTTAGGAAGAACATAGCGCACAAGAGAGTAAAACAACCCCGGTGTATAGGAGAGGAACAAAAAACCAATTATTATGGTAGTTGTTCGCAAAGCTTTCCTTTCTTTTAAGAATTTTACTGTGTCTTCTCGTGAAACCAGCTCTGATTTGATTTGCCTCATGTGACGACGAGATACAAAATAAACTACGATGTGACAAAAAGTAATGGCCACAATACTGAACGTGTTCGATAATAGATAAAAATAAAACGAAAAAAGTCTTATGAAGCTTGAGCTAGTAAATCCAGCCAAAACTGATTGAATGGAGATTAACCAGCTACATACAATCGCTACAGTTAACCGAGATGTGGTTACAATGCTGGAGTATTTCAACGAGTATTTCATGGCTATAAAACGTTCGGCACTTAAAACAGCTAGTAACATCAAGGATGCTATACTTGGTGAGAGATAAACCCAGATAGTGCTTCTGTAGATACCGCAATATTCTATCAGTGGTGGGCCTGTAAGGAAATAAATTTCTTGGGCGACGAAAGTGGGCTGTGACATGATCCCCACTACAAGATCTGTTCCTGCTAAACTTGCCAACAGTATGTTGTACATGGTCTGCAGCCTGCGTCGAGTTTTTATGGCGATTATCACCAACAAGTTCATCACAACGACGAAAGGTAGTGTCGTTACGTTCAGAGCGATGGAAAGAAGAGAGAAAATCATATTTTCCATGTAATTTTCTCGAAGCCAAAAACGGCAAGGATAGAAGGTGGTGTTGGCAGATTTCAATGTGGCGTTTGAAACATTCATGCTTTCTTCAGTTACAATGGTCAGGCTGATGTGTGTTTACTGTGGCAAGAGTCTAAGCGGCTGGAATGTTACTGCCTCCTTGACCTGAATTGCACACCCAGAAGAAACTCATCTTATCATTTATATAGATAATAAAACCGACAAAGAAACAAAAAGGTGATTAATCGGTAAGGAACAGTGCGAGAAGCAATCCCCACGGTGTAAGCCATTTATAATAGGAAGATTCAGATTTTAATAAAAGTGACTTTGAAATATATTCTTACCCTGCAGAAAATTTTTTTAGCTAAGACAGACTGTCTTAAATCATTTTCTTTAAGCCCAACGATTAGAGAGGAAACGAAAATGAATGCACCGTATTTCATTGATTTTGCTCTCTCTTTCGAATAAGTGCTTCCCTTATATTCCGCTCAGTACGGTATAACTGTAAAATAAAAATGGTATTTTAGCCTCCAACTACCGTCACACAGGTGAATCATTTGCACGTGATCATTTCTAAGTTTTAATCGGGGATTTATCTCTAATGGTTTTCTCAAGGTGTAGTTTACATGTTACGTGATCATCAGTGATTATTATGAATATGCATTACACGTTTACTACTACTTCTGCTACTACTACTACTACTACCACTACTACTACTACTCAGACTACTTTTCTTAAGGAGTACACGGATATCTTTTCAACACCTTTGTTTTCTTTTTATAAAGGGAAGGTGAAAATAACAAAACCTCGACTACATCATCGTACAAGAAAACTTCAAACTGTGATTTCACTGAACATGTAAAGAAAATTAGGTAACAAAAAGATTAATTGTTTTTTAAACGTGTTAAGCCTGTAGATTAAAGCTTCAAATGAACCTAAAGTCGATAATTATTTTTGATTTAAAAGGATTTCCAGGATAATCTGTCCTTTTACTCCTTCTTTAATAATTATTCTCAAAAAATTCGGCACGAATAGAACTGAACAAAAATCGTATAACTGTTTTCTAAACTTTTAAAGCGATAGAGAAACAATCTCCACAAGCAGTATATTTTATGAAACTTTAATATACCTGTGGTTCTCTCATAGTAAAGACTAAATTTTTTTCGAGAACGGAATTTAAGGTCAAATACTTACAGAAAGAATATATTTGATGGAGGGAAGGTGAAATGAAAAGATGTTAAAATAATAAATTACTAAATGGTGTTTTCATTTTACCAAAATGATGCGGTCGGAACTGGAACTGGAATTGTTCAGAGGAGAAAACACGATTCTCTGGACAAGGGCGATGGTCTACTGATGAACTGAACTATTTTGTAACGAAAATTAAAATGGCCGCGCCTTACACGATCGAAAAGAAAAAAAGTAAGAAACATTCCCGGTAAAAATCGAAACGGCTTAGAATTTTTTAGGAACAAAGACGTTTTTAAACGTAACCCTGTCTTCATAAAATCGCTTTATGTTATGGTTCATTTGAGGCTGTTCTTCCTACAATCTTTTTAAAATTCCTGTTCACTTGAAGATGGAAAATGACAAAACCTATGTTAGTAAGACAGTTTTAAATATATTGGCGTTTACCAGTACGGCTCAAAATTGAAATCGGTAAATGTAACGATAAATTTATTTTCTTTCCGTTTCCGTGTATTTGTAAGTGGCACCATTTATGAAATGAATTCATGAAGCCCATAAGTCAGGTCAAGACAATTTCAGTTATATTTAACTCACAAAAAAATACAGCAGCACACAAATACTAAACAATTTACAATTTGCATCACACACATGATATAATAAATAGCAGTGAAACAAGTGTAAAAAAAAATTCACAATCGTGATTATTTTAAGGGAAAAGGAAGAAAGGATTAGATTAAGTACAATTTAATACGTGTAGATTAGGGCCAGCCAAGAAGTTCAAGAACTTGTCGAGTGGATGGACAATGATGAGCCAAAAAACCTACTTGATGGTATATGGATCATAGCGAATGAACCAGACGAGTATATCACGATCAACAAACATAAGAACAAATACGAATACAACCGCGTACAAATACATAGGAACGTTACGACACACAACATGCAATATCAAAATACAAACGAATACGCTTGAGTAGAAATATCACAAGCAATGGTTAAGACACATGAAAGCAATAACGTTTCTTCGTTTCTGTTAGCTGCAGACCCTCAAAATAACCGGGTAGGAACAGTCTTCTTCTTATACTGTGGCTCTCTCCGCCATTTGTGTAAACAAACCAAGGTTGTCCTCCAGTTCGTAAAGTCACGTGACATGACGTCACATCTGAAATGAGTCTATGATTTTTTTCGCATTCAACATTGTTTATCACTGCTAACTAGGAGAAATCTTTCTCGAACCATCGAACCATTGCAGGTGAAATAATCGGAAATCTTCAGAAAATTATCGGACACGCTCGGGGAAAGTTTAGGTTGCAATTAAATAAGTTCCAAAAAATGCTGAGAAAGGCTTTTTTCATAGATCAGAAATGAAAAAATGGTAACAAATTTCAGCCTTGAATCCGCTATTCGAAAATGATTTCGGCTACCCATAGTAAAAAAAGGAAATTAAGTTGTGTTTCCAAGTTTTTCCTTCGTGTTTTCCATACTTGATTGTAACTAATTCTAACTCATTCTGTCTTTAAAAAATATTTGGACTGTAGTGTGTCGTTAGTCAGTTGTGTATGGCGATTTCTATAATGATCTATAATCTTTTATCATATCACTTTTATTTTTGTTGGTCAACATCCTACATCCCTTGGTTCTATCTAGATCGCCGTGTATCAGAATTATGATAAAAAATTGATTTAGAAACGCTCTATTAGCTCGGTTCAGCTCTTATCTTGTTACTCATAATGAGCACAACCGTCATATTATATAACAATGATAAATTTTGAGCCTATCATCTACCTTATTCCTACTAATTTTGCGATTTTCGCAATTTTTGTGAATATTTTCTTGACGACTCGCTAAAAATATCCGGACTGTGCGAAAATTTGAAATCGCGAAACTTTAATACTGCATTATGTCAATAAACCTATATAAGTTTTACAGTTGCTGAAAAGTCTCAAAATTGGTTGCTCATATCGTACTGCTATTGTGTTAAGCTTTCTCGTGAGACTTGTAATCGCAGTATTGATGTGGTTACTGTTGTTTTATTTCTGTTACCAGGCCGCTGGAACAGTTACTGATGAAAACGTCTTCCAAATCAAAGGGGCATTGTCACGCTATTGTACCATCACTTTAAAAATCTTAAAACAGCCAATGCATCAGTGGAAACCCGTTAAAAAAATGGTCTAGTTTTGCTGCCAAAGAGTGTAGTACTGCATTGACACTATAAACTCCTGTATTCCATCAAAGATGACGAGGATGGAAATCGATTGAAATTTGAAAAAACTTGCCAATTTTTTCAAAATTTCAAGCTGTGCATTGAAAAATCACCAAAAACATTATTATGGTTAGCTCTCCCTACTAAAATTTCATTGAAATTCATCTTGCTGATTCCAGTGTAAGGGCATTTTTTGCACGATAACAGGTAAAAGGCAGTAATTTTGGCGGAATTGAACCAAAACCAGCAAAAATCTGGTGACAGTGCTCCTTTAACACTGGTCCTCCGCTCACCATACAATTTTTACGTGATTAAAGAAAGGACGAAATCGCGAAATTAAAATCGCCGCTGTTCTCTTTCTCTCTCCAAATAATAATAATACTCCGCGCGAAATACGCGAAATACGCCTTGAGTTTTTTCTCGAAATTAAGTAAGCGCGAAAATCAGTAAGATTAAGGTATAACCGTACTTGTGTTACTCGCATTTGGCAGCATGTTCTCGAATCTATCTTGGAAAGACCACAATGAGAATCTGTCTAAGAAGATTGCTTCTGGTATTGGGGCCTTGAAGCGCATTCGACCTTTTGTTCCTTGCAGAACGCTGCTATTTATTTACAAGTCACTGGTGAAACCTCATTTCCATCTCTACAATCTTTCCAAGCCGGCTACAGCAGCTTCTTTTAATGTAATTGCTTAATCAAACGCGGCTCTCATGTAAAGCAGTTTATCTAAGTTATTGTAGTTTTAGATAGTTAGGTTTTGTATTCTATAGCTAGTATTTTAGAAGTATTTTAGAACACAGTTTAAATTTTTGTAACTATAGTATGTTTAAATATTTATGACCCAGTGTAACTGATGAGAATACCGTGTATAAATAAAGTTGTTTGATTTGATTTGAATGCTAGTGGTGAGTATGTCCACCTATTTGTCAACGTATTGTAACACAGTCCAAATATGGCTGTGGTTCTTAATATTTGTCGTATCTTTAGTTGGTGTGATATTTCTATTTTACCGACTAAATAAGAAGTAGATGCACGTACACGAAAGTTATCCTGTGATATACAATACACGTAATTAACATGAATTGGGGAGAAAATTCATTTACTGTAAACTGCAAAGAACGCAATTCTCTCAGTGTGGCCATCTAGTCTACCTATATCAGGCGATATCAGTTCTGTGCAAATTTGTATGAAAAATGTTAACTACTGTAAGTTAGTCTTACGTCACTTTTAATCCTCTTCCTCGTTTCTCTCGTGTGTACCCTTAAGTTACTCTGTGTTACTCGTTGTAATGTAATTGAGGGGTTTTTGATCAGACCGCAGGAGATAGAAATTCTCACTTATTAATTCTGGCCCATTATTAATTCTGACCCCTGTTGTTTGAAACAACAGTTGCTATGTATGCTACTCTAAAACTCCTTTCAGTATTGTTGTTGTGATTAATTTATGGATAACTGAAGTACAAAAAATTGAAAATGCCTGGGACTTATTATTATATCCATTTTTTTATTTTTCTAGTTACTTTTTTTCGACTCGGAAAGAAACGGTATTCACAGGCGAACACAACGATATATTATAATAGTAATAATAAAATAGTGTATTTTTTCAATAGTCTCAAATGTATCCGTGTCAATTCACTTCGGATATATATTTTTTTCAATATTCTCAAATGCATCTGTGCCAATTCACTTCCTTAGCTCCTGTACTATGTACAATTCTTAAAAGATCCAAATGCATTGGAAATTAATAGCGAGAGAATTAAACAGAAAATCCCCCTTAAGATGCATTGAAATACTCGCTGAACAAATTAAAATGAATGTTATTAAAATCCTTCACGGTGTGGTTTCAGTTATCTTGTTGGATAAAGACATGAAGACGAAAAATAATAAACTAAAATAAAGGACCTTTTAGAGACTGTCGGCTGTTTTCATTAATTTATTTTAAAAATTCGTGCACTGATACGTTACATTAATTTCAGATAATTGGCGCAGTTCTTTTATGGTAATCGTTTTTATACTACCACACACTCGGGAAATAACTGTAATCAGTCTTAATTCAGGCAGGATTAATACCATAATTAACATGCAGTTCTAGTTAAGCAGTTAAGTACTAAAATGTATGTAAGCAGATAATTCCTTTTTTTGTTTCTCCTTAAAGAGAAAGGGAAGCTTCGCATTCAGAAACTGACTTCTACACGTTCTGTAAGTTGTGGATGAGGCCACAGAAAACAGGAAGACTGAATTGACTGAAAGAAGACTGAAACCGGAAAAATGAATCTCACCAATTTCTCATCCGCTACAACTGCCACCAAATGCCGCGTGATGGATGAAAATTATTTCTTGGAAAACACCCTTGTTACGCTGCTTTCCGTCATCCTAAACTTGGCAACATGCCCCGTCATTATCTTGACGAACGTGTTGGTGATAACAGCGATAAAAACACGCCCCAGACTGCAGACCATGTACAACATACTGTTGGCTTGTTTAGCGCTCACTGATCTTGTGGTTGGGATCGTTTCTCAGCCGATATTTGTAGCACAAGAAATCTACCTTCTCACAGGAGCTTCTCTTGCAGGCTATTGCAGCTTGTATGGCAAAACAATCTATGTTTTTCTTGTACCATGTATCGAGTCCTTACTTATGTTAGCCTTACTGAGTATTGAGCGTTACATAGCGATGAAATATTCGCTGAGATATGTTACTATGGTAACCGTGCCTCGACTAACTCGGGCAGTTGTTTGTAGTTGGGCGATTTCTGTTATACCTCTCATTTTAAGATGGATACCTCCAACCACGCCATTCTCAAAAGCTTTTTATTTTGTATCTGTCATTTCAAGTATTGTAGTAATTGTTTTCTGTCACTTCACAGTTTATTTCGTCTCCCGTCGCCATATGATTCAAATCAAAGCAGAGCAGATCACAGGGGAGGCCAAGACGAAATTCTTACGCGACAGGAAAGCTGTGAAAACCACCAGCATCATCATCGCGTTTCTTTTTCTTTCTTACGTGCCAGGCATTTTGTACGGAGCGATGAAATACATACTGTCGTCAAGTTACTCTGGAAAACAGACCAACTGGCTTCCTTTCGCTACCTCGTGTATTTTGTTTAACTCTTTTTTTAATCCATTTATATATTGTTGGAGAAACAAGGACCTTCGTAAAGCTATGCTGGAGTTATTGCGATGTAAGAGAAACAGAGTCTCATAGATTCTGAACGGGACAAAGCCACCCCATCGCTTTGACCGAGATCCCTTCAAATTACGACAAACTGGATGTTAACTGGAAGAATCAGAATTTGTTTCTTTATTGAAACTCTCTCTGTAATAACTAAAAATAAACCCACCATAAGATTTTAGAAAGATTACAATGTAAAACGATGTGTATAAGGTGTGAATGCATAAATTGTGTGTATAGTATACGAGTGATATCGCGCATGTATATCTTTACACATACCCATTGCTCATTTTGTGTGACATGTCGAAATAAATTACCACCACCACGTTTTAAAAAAATATATTTATTATTTGGTAGATCTTCTTAATTTACCTATTGCAACGCCGTTTTTAATCGTCTAGAATGTCTTTATTGTGCATTTTGTATTTGTACTCACATAAATTTTTAGTTTTTCCTTCAAAATGTTACCTTCTTTTCGTCTTTAATTATTTATATGTTGCAAATCCCCCGACACTAAAAACCATTTTCGTGGCTTGAGCTACAGAGCTGACGTGGTTGGTTTCACGTGTTTTTCCTTCAAGGCTGCTAGGGAGGTTGCATGCCCGGAACACTGAGGGTCGAGGCTGTGCTGATTTTGTCTTCTTTTGCGTGATGAGAAGAGAAATCCAAGTATGGGTTGGCTTCCGATATACATCAATGACGGCAACACCATTTCTCCTGGAAACCAAGGTGCCTAAGAAGGCAATTTGACCATTGTTTTCAAGTTCAATTGTGAAAGAAATTTTGGGATCACAGGCGTTAAGAGTATC
>JAEMWC010000368.1:747500-767500 GCA_016490735.1 Pachyseris speciosa
TTGAGAATCAGCGTGGGATTTTAAGCTGGATAAACGGCAAAGAGTGTCCCTTGAAGAGAGCTAGCCTGAAATTTGGGGCCGTATTCCATTCTCGAAGTAGGTAGCCTGTGTGGCAGGCGCTAGAAAGGGAAACAGAGGTGGAAAAGTGGGCGCACTCCGCGAACTCTCCCCTCGCTTCACACGCCCCGCTTTCCCGCTTCCCATTTTTCTAGCACCTGTTACGCAGGCTATTACCGAAGTAATATATCACATCTGCGCCTATTACGCAAGCTAAAAGGAATTCCCGTGTGATTGCTCAAAGAGGGAAAACTTTTTTTAACATAGACTCTTCCGTCTCTGCTCGCTAGGAGCTATGGTACTCAGAAATTAACAACATTTCTGTGGGACATTAACGTGTCTTAAAAATAATTAGCAATGTTAATGGCGAAGCGCTGAAAAATCGATTAAGCAAGTCATGATTGGCGGTGCAGAGGACTGTGACAGTGAGGAGCAGGAAGATAAGAAAGCGAAACACAGCAGCTCTGTTATTTTTAAGTCTTAGCTTTTAAGTACTAGGTTTAATACACGGCTCTACAGCTGACCGCTTTTTAGTGATAAGGATCCCGTGGATAAATAAAGTTATTATTATAGCTTCTCACAAATCAATGAACAGCCTACCAGGAGAAGACACTTTGAAGCTGGACGCAGTAAATCTGGGAGAAGAGTGACCAGATATCTTTTATAAATCTATAAAGACCCTTAACCTCAGGGGCACCCAACGAGCCAAATCAAGCAAAAGCTGTAGAAAGGCATTTTTAAGTACCTTATGGTGTTTGAAGTCTGTTTAAAGCGGTTTTTTCATAAGCTAGAAGAAGTTCATCTGTTCGGATTCCCTAGCTGAAATTTTAATTGCCCGAAAATGTTAGGGAACAAAATCGTCCTTTGAGAAAATGCAGGTTAAAATGAACTTTCAACGAACTTTCTAGGCAACTATTTTCTTTCCGAAAATGCTAGCTGACGTTTTTGACTGCCAAAAACAGCAATTACGACCTTTCCGAAAAACTCAGGGGCTAGAATTTCCCAATTTTGAATCTTTTAGGCTACGTTTTAGTTACGAAAATCCGAGTACACTCTTAAATCGACGTCGAAAGTGCAAGGCGAATTACCCTATCCCGAACAGATATCTACCGAAACCTGTCGTTGGGTGCCCCTGTAACCTCTTGAATTTAAACTCCAAGCAATTTGAATCTACTTCCTTCCACGCATGTACATTCGTTTCCAGTTACAATTTGAAAGGTGACCACTGTGCAATTCAGATACATTTTAGGAGAACATACCTAACGCTTTTAATAAGATTTTTGTCGGCAAGCTCCTAGCCAAGCCAGTACCATCATCTGAAACTATGTTTTTACTGTCCAAGTTAAAAAAGTAAAAACAAAAACCACAGAGAACAGAAATGAGTACAAATGTAGGATTAATTCCTCGCATGTAGCCATTTTGTTTCGGAGCTTCTGAGTATTAACGTTACTTTATAATTTATTTATAGAATTCTTATGAACATTACAGTTTAATAATAAAGGAATGTTATAGTTGGCTACTTAAACATACGCGATGATTTTGGCTTTGTACAACATGCTTATAAGTTTATAACCCTTTGAAGACAACTCCGTCTTCTCCGTGAAGTATGAACGAACAAGATTAGATTGCAAATGACGAGTTCTTCAGGTAAGCTCCCTTGGACGTAGAGTCCATATACGCATGTACGCCCGTGCGTACAGCTGAAATCTGGAATATTTTTTAACTAACCACAAAATCGGGCCGAGTTTTGAATGTCGAATTATACTGGTGTTTGTGTGTGTAAGTCTTTCCAGTATCTCTTCATTAATCCATAAACGGCATGAAAAGTAATAATGGAGTGAAACCAAAAGCTGCAAAAAACTCTACCCTCAGAGGCCTCCACACGTATCTTGTGTCAACTTGCACTATCCGACATTTGAAGAGACTGAAAACTCCTTTACGTAGTACCATGACAGACGGGAGATTAAGCTCTTTAGCAATTCTGCACATTCAAAAGCACAAGAACGTGTACATTGATGAAGTTCATGACAGAGTTTGTCCGTATGAAGGGTAGACGTCTTTCCTTTGCTTGTAAACCCCATGTTTATACCATTGTTTAATTCCCGTTTTTGTTGTAGCCTACCGAAAACTCCAGAGATGGGTAAACTAACCAACCGACCTACTGCACTTTCCCTTGCATTTATTTATTGAAATGTCCCTCGGAAATAGTAGGAAATGGCCTCTCCGGGACCCTAAATTTCACAATTTTCTGGGCGAGCATGCCCCCAGACCCCCTAGTATATTTGGAGCACCTTCGTCGCTCGAAATGTTCTTCCTGTTGTGCGTGCACCTTCAAAATCTCACGCTACGCTCCTGAGGCTTGCAAATAGTCCGGGCGCTAACCAATTGCGTCATGGGATCAGAACATTTTAGTGGGATCAGGGATCAGACTTTGCTACGTTTTGGGGATCAGGGATCAAAATTTTGTGCCAAAACACGGGATCAGCGGTGGGAAAATACCTCGTTACGACCCTCACATTTTGGGTTTTCGGGTTCTACAAGTGCCTTGTTCTATAATACTTATTATTTCTTTATTTCATATCACACATTCAGAAAATACATGAGAGCAAACAAAGCCGTGGGCTTAAATGGCCTATGGTCAGCAGAGAAAAAATGTGAAGAATTTACATGAACTAAAAAGAATGCTAGAAAGATTACAAAATACAATATTTGACAACTGATAAAGAAAACTTAAGCTAATTATGACAACTTAACACACACGATAATATCAACCGATAAACTGCACCACAAATTCTCCTAGTATATTATTTGTCCCATGGGGTATACAAAATTGGAGACAGGGTTTGATTAGACAATAAGATCAATTTAACTAACCAGCTAATATTTAGCAACTATGACTACTAAAATTAGAAACACTCAATAATATGATCCAGCAAAGCATACAAATACACCTAATATAGTTGACAGAGTATACAAAATTAGTAGCAAGAGAATTGGTTAAACTATAAGATTAAGAAATATAAGTTCTAGAGCCAATGTTTGCATAAGCTAACTCAGGCACTCAGAAAGTAGTCTCAAATTTTTTTTAAAAGTTACTTAATGTAAGGCTGTTGCGCACTGATAGCGGAATATCATTCCAAATAATAGGAGCCTGCCAAGTAATGGCAAATTGATACTTGTGACTAGTTTTATGAAGATTAAAACGTATAATTGTGATATTCATAATTAAAATGTACGGTTGAGGAAACAGGAGTAGGTAAAAGATTATTAAAATGTGAGAATACAAAACAAGCAACATGGAATTTATAGATAAAATGGAGTGAAAGAAAATTATTCTGCGAGAATAGGGGCTTAGAAGGTGTGCATGGAGGAGAAAAAGTAATATTATACGAATGGCTTTCTTTTGAAGTACATAAAGTGGTTCAAGGTAAGAAGCAGATGTAAAAGCCCAAATTAAACTACTGAGAATGATTGATATGAGGCAAGAAATTAAAAGAGAGTTATATAAGGTTTTCAGAGTATCCAGAGGTAAATATCGCCTTGCCTTGCAAAAAAACACTATGACTTTAGAGACTTTATCACAGACAGAAGAGATATGCGGTTTCCAGGAAAAATTTTCATGAATGATAATTCCAAGAAATTTGTCTTCCTGTACACGTGTGATGGGGGAATTATTTATAGATATGTTTATTATCTGAGCAGTTAATCTGTTTACGAGGTGGTTGAAAAAATGATGAATTTAGACTTGGCAGGATGGACAGTGAGTTTGTTAGCATTAAACCAAGAAGAAAGATGAGAGAGCTCTATATTAAGAATGGTTGCTAAGGTAGTCAAGTCACTATGACGAAACAAATATTTGTATCATCAGCAAAGAAAATGATAGACAGGAGGTTTGAGACATGAAAAAGATCATTGATGTATATATAAAAGAAAAAGTAAGGATCCAAGGACTGAACCTTGGGGAACCCCACATACAACCTTATTACATGCAGAGGTATGGTGACTCATGAACCATGCATGACACACTGCTGCCTGTGAGACAAATAGCTAGTAAGCCAGGTTAATGGAATACCTCTAATGCCACAAAAATTTAGTTTATCCAGACGTATTTCATGGTTGACTGTATCAAAAGCTTTCTTAACATCTATGAAGACTCTGACAGTGTACTGATTGTTTTCAAAACCTTCATAAATATTATTGACAAGCTAGCTCTAAGATAGCCACAGCAGTAGCAGCATACTGTTGATGTCCTTGTGATACAGAAACTAATTGATATGTTGCTTTGTCTGACCATGCTTAAAATCAGCTCGCCATAATGACATGAAGAGCTGTAAGTTAAGCCCTGTCATGATTGCCATCCCAACAGCTGAAAACAAGAAATGCAAATATGGCAGTTCATTGCGTTGTTTTATGCAGTAATTTGTCATCCAAGCAGCTGTAAGAAATCTAAAGTTGACAAAGGTTATTAGAAGGAAGATCCCATTCACTTGGTATATCAGACTGCTTTTGCTCACTCCATGAAAGCACATTAATCTTCTAAAGTGTAAGAAAACACTGTTAACTTCCATCAGTAAGGCACAAACAGCAAACCCCATGTACGTTTTGTTTAAGACTGCGAGGGAAAAGGCAATGCACACCTGAAACACAACACAGATATTGAGTTTAGTGAGAAAAAGTTACAAACCTGGAGACATCTACAAGCCAGTTTCACTGACGCTGTAGAACAGTCTGTGCTCAAATATACCTGCAACTCTTGTAAGTGGTACCCAATAACAAGTTTTGGTGATCAGTGGGTAGTTCACATTAGGCTTTCAGCGTTGATTAAAGAGTGCACTTGGATTTGCATAACTGAAACGTGGCCTTAAAGATTTGCAATGGGGAAATCAAAGTGCATGAGGTTTTCAGAAGGGTCGTAATTGCTGTTTTTGGCATTCAAAAATGTCAACTAGCATAATTTTTCTGAAAGAAACTAGTTTCCTAGAAAGGGATACTTCACAAATTAATGTGATCAAGTAAGCTGAAGCCACTCAAAAGGCACTAAGGCCACAAGGTAGCGGGCATAATACCCCTTAAATCTACCAAAGTAAAGATTGAGCCCAAGCATTAGCAGCCATGGACAGCTGTTTCGGCCTTGTTAGGCCTCATCAGCATGGCATAGCTAATGCTCAGGCTCAAGTACCCACATATCAATATAGCAAGCAATGAAAACGTAAAGCTTGTGGGATGTGGCTGGAGTGACAAGGATACTTCACAAATTAATGTGATCAAGTAAGCTGAAGCCACTCAAAAGGCACCAAGGCCACAAGGTAGCGGGCATTACCCCTTAAATCTACCAAAGTAAAGATTGAGCCCAAGCATTAGCAGCCATGGACAGCTGTTTCGGCCTTGTTAGGCCTCATCAGCATGGCATAGCTAATGCTCAGGCTCAAGTACCCACATATCAATATAGCAAGCAATGAAAACGTAAAGCTTGTGGGATGTGGCTGGAGTGACAAGGATACTTCACAAATTAATGTGATCAAGTAAGCTGAAGCCACTCAAAAGGCACTAAGGCCACAAGGTAGCGGGCATAATACCCCTTAAATCTACCAAAGTAAAGATTGAGCCCAAGCATTAGCAGCCATGGACAGCTGTTTCGGCCTTGTTAGGCCTCATCAGCATGGCATAGCTAATGCTCAGGCTCAAGTACCCACATATCAATATAGCAAGCAATGAAAACGTAAAGCTTGTGGGATGTGGCTGGAGTGACAAGGATACTTCACAAATTAATGTGATCAAGTAAGCTGAAGCCACTCAAAAGGCACCAAGGCCACAAGGTAGCGGGCATTACCCCTTAAATCTACCAAAGTAAAGATTGAGCCCAAGCATTAGCAGCCATGGACAGCTGTTTCGGCCTTGTTAGGCCTCATCAGCATGGCATAGCTAATGCTCAGGCTCAAGTACCCACATATCAATATAGCAAGCAATGAAAACGTAAAGCTTGTGGGATGTGGCTGGAGTGACAAGAATACTTCACAAATTAATGTGATCAAGTAAGCTGAAGCCACTCAAAAGGCACTAAGGCCACAAGGTAGCGGGCATTACCCCTTAAATCTACCAAAATAAAGATTGAGCCCAAGCATTAGCAGCCATATCTCTCATCTGATGGTTGGGTTTCCTAGAAAGTTTGTGAATTTGTCCTATCCATTTCAGCTAGCATTTTCACAAAGGAAGATTTTGTTCTCTAACATTTTGGACAATATCAAAATTTCAGCAAGGGTGTCTGAATAGATCGAATTCTTCTAGCACTTTAACCCATTGACTACCAAGCATTTTGCCAAAAAACACCTTTTGAAGCTCGTTTAGTTGTTTTCTGGCCAGATTCTAGCCAAAAAGAACCAAAACTGCCCAAAACTCTGTTTGCTGTTGGAGTTCATAGCGCCATTTGTTCCTGATGCTTAATATTAGCTTTCCAAGATCGGGCATGCACAGAAAACAAACTTTACAAGGGACGTGGTTCTGCGCAACCAGTTTTGGCTGGCACAGGTGCCAATGGGTTAAACAGACTTCAAACTCCATAAGGTACTTAAAAATGCCCTTCTACAGCTTTTAGTTGATTTGGCTCGTTGGTTGCCCCTGTCTTGTAAACAGCCAGCTGGTCAGCCTCCAAACAGTCAAGGTCAAATTGGTGGCAGAGCCTATTAAAATGGTGGGCATTACATGACACTCACCAGGTGCACCTGGTAGCCCTGGCATGGTGCTAATTAACCCCAGTAACTGTTAATACCACCCATCAACTCCCTATCATGTCCCTAATTAATTACATGTAGCTCTTTGTGCTAATTACATGATCAGTATTTTCAAGAATTAAATAGTGTTACAGTTATCAGTACAAATTAAAATCACATGAGTACTGGTGTTTGTATTATTGCTGCTCCAATTAGTCAGTCAGCTCAACAAGGAAATTGGCTGCTGATAACCATTGATGAAAGATTCCCTGACTAATTGATTGCTTTCACACTCTGAGTGCCTGGTTAACTTCAGGAATAAAATGTGATGCTTTGTTAAAGGTTTGATGCTGACTAGTTTTTTATATGTAATTTTCAAGATGTTTCAGCTAATACTTAAGTCTTCATCAGTCTAAATGATAAAGTTTTACATGTGATTTGAAAATAGGATGGCAGCATGTTAAACAAGCATGCTGGGAGAACATTGCCTATTAATTTTTTTATAATGTTTCAAAAAATGTACTGCGACCCTACTTTCAAATAATGTGTGAAACTTTTACATGTGATTTGAAAATAGGATGGCAGCATGTTAAACAAGCATGCTGGGAGAACATTTCCTATTAATTTTTTTATAACGTTTCAAAAAATGTACTGCCACCCTATTTTCAAATCATGTGTGAAACTTTATTGTATAAAGAAATTGTCTTACCACAACGTGATGAACAAGAAGGTCTGTAGAATTCCTAGCATCATACATAAGCATATCAAAGAAATCATGGAGAAAATATCCTGCAACAAATTCACACATAGCATGATTTTTAAGAAATTAAAAAAATTACCTCATACACATACAATGAAAAGAACACAGGAAAATGTTAATCAATGGTCACTCAACTAAAGTAATTGAATGATCAAGCCTTTGGAAGCAATGACATGAAATCATTGGATTCACTTCACTGGTCTTGACAATTTACTCTGCATGACAGCTTCAATAAAGCCAAACCCACCTGGCAATGTATTTATATACCACACACATCTCTAGTTTCAGTCTCCAGCCATGGGTGTCTCGGTGCACCCACAATCCACACCCACGGCTGGAGATTGAGCCTAATATATCTCGTGCCAGTTTATAATTCTCCTGTGGGGTAAGATCGGACATCAGTTTGTAAAGGTGCACTGGCAGCGGCTATAATAATAAATTAATAAATTAAAAATTTCTATAGTGCTCTTTCCAGATGTGATCAAAAGCACTTTACAAAAATTTCATATAAAATTAAATACAATATTGAGTAGAGATAAAGTAAAACTTAAATTTAAAGTGATTCGTTAAAAAGAAAGGTCTTGATTGATTTCTTAAAACAGTTTAAGGAAGCAACATTTCGAATGTCAGCAGGCAGTTTGTTCCAAAGCGCAGGGGCAGCAGCAGCAAAGGAGCGAGCACCAAGTGTAGGCAGCATTTACTGTGTAGGGGGTAGCAGCAGAGTACCGTTGTTTGAGCGGAGACCATAAGTAGATTTGGGTTTGACAGTTATAAATCCATATTTGATCTCATCCACCCACCCACCCAACCCATGCATGAATATACATCTCCACAAAGGCCACCTTGGGAAGAGAGGTAAGTGGCCATTACTGAGAGGTGGCCATGCATAATGGGGAAGTACATGTAGAGGTATAATATGACACCAAATTTCTTATGTGGGGTACAACATTTGTATTTGAAAAATAAATGTTATTATATAAGCATATGAATAAAAAAACACATTTAAAATATATACATGTAATAAGCCAGAAATCTTGAAGTTTAGTACAAAAATGCTAACAAAACTGTCAAAGTGAGTGAGGTACAGTGAGTACAGACATTGTATAACATTGGCTTTAATACTTACTGTGGCTTACTGTTCCACAGGGCATATTTCATTTTCAATTTTGTGATGCAATTTAAACACATGCAAGTGATGTGAAAAAGATTATCAGGAAGGCTGTCAGAGCCTTAACAGAGGGTAGCAATAAACTAATAACAATAACAATACCGTGGGTAACAATTAAGTCTGCGTAGTGACTTCCCCCCACCTCTTGGCATTGCTTGTGTCTTGCCATCTTACACCTTTGCTCTTATCTTGTCGGATCCAGCCTGTGCAGTGCTGGGGATATAAGTAAGGCTCTGCCAATACTCTTACCTTACCCACGTTTATGGGGAGGTAAGTGAGGCTCTTCTTGTTTTTATGTGTACAACCCGAAGTCGCGAATAACCTGCCACAGGGATGTGTACCCCCAATTGACACCATTTTGTTGTCTGTGTATCCTGAGCATATTACTGTATTGCATGACACTCAAGTTGTTTGTCAATTTACGGAATAGTGACATTAATTTTTGGAAGTCTCTCTCTTCCAATATTGTGCTCGCTATTTGAGATCAATTAAGCAAAGTGGAGACTCAACAGGAAATAAATAGCATATAATTTTACCTCCTTGTTTCTGATTTTTTGCTCCATTTTTCCAGTGGAGCCCCTATGTAAGTGAGCGGGGAGTGAGTTAAAAAAACTGAAATTTTGGGGTTCTTCAGTGCAAAGTGGCAGGGCTGCAATGACGTCACAAGTCGCTTACTTTGTCCTTCAGTATAACACAGATATATTACCTTATTTCAGATCTACTACCAAGAAAAGTATGACATATTTCAAATTATCCCCTTCTACCGCCAAATTATTCAATCCCAGCGAAACAATGCACGATCTGCACGATTAACACTTAATTAAGCTTCCGTAAACACGAACTGTCAAAAGACATCACAACATACCTGTGGACATTGCTACCAATATAAAGGATGTATTGCTCCATACCCAAAGCATGTCCGTTAACATTGCTGGCTCGTCAAAGAAGCTAAAATTTAATGCATAAAAGGTAACTTACATCGAAGCACTTTTACATGCTTGCAAAATAAAATATATTTGCCCTTGTCACGCGATCAGAGATCACTGATCACTGTATCAAAACAACACAACTGCGGTAACATTTTACCTGTAAACTGAAAGGGTAGCTGCAATAAACGCGTGGATGAATGAAACACTGATATTCCTGTACAACCATATTTTCTTGGGCGATGCCGCGACGAGCGAAGAAGGCAGCGGTGCAAAATTATTCAACAGAAAATGCAGCACACGAAAACATATGAAGAATCCGAGTATTTCAAAGGATCCAGAAGGTAACTGTAAAATCTGTAACATAGCTTGTTCCTTTGGGGCGAAGAAGGCAACGATTTCAATGGTTTACATGAGGTGATAAGACTTCGTGTGGTTCGTGACTAGAAAGGGAACGTTACGACTGGGCGTTATGCAATAGTAACGTGGGCGCACGTAATGGCCAGCAGTCCACAACCGGGTCGATCGTAGATACGTAGTGTAACTATCATATAGTGGTGGCGGGTTGACATGGCGGGTCGGTCGACGGAGACCGCGGTCCGCGCGCGGTTCGTTTTACACAGAAACGCAGAAATGTGTAAATGCGTGACGAAGATTACAGCAGACCTTTATTACTAGCCAGGCCGTGGATTGATGTCCGTGTGTCACTTGCTTTAAATTTTACTTTAATTATTATTCATATTTTCCTCTCCTTGCAGGAAGGAATTGTCGCACACCCTCGCGTGTTCGCTACTCGCTACTCTTAAAAATCCGAGGGTAAATAAAGTAATGTATGTATGTATGTATGTGTGTATGTATGTATGTATGTATGTATCTATGTATGTATGTATGTATGTATGTATCTATGTATGTATGTATGTATGTATGTATCTATGTATGTATGTATGTATGTATGTATGTATGTATGTATGTATCTATGTATGTATGTATGTATGTATGTATGTATGTATGTATGTATGTATGTATGTATGTATGTATCTATGTATCTATGTATCTATGTATGTATCTATGTATGTATGTATGTGTATTCGCTTGCTTTCCTATCCTGGAGTAATGACAGTAAGGGACGTCGGCCTTTTTCACCGTTTCTGACGCCTTCTAAGCCTCCTTGCTTGGGAGGCTAACAGAAAATGTGAGAGCTTTAATTATGACCGCAGTTTGAACGTCTGTAACTTATGACAGCGAATTAGAATTCTGTAAGTTACTTCTTCTGGGATTATTTTTGTTATGCAAACCCTGGCCTTCTTTAAACTACAAATCAGGGGCACCCAACGAACCAAATCAACCAAAAGCTGTAGAAAGCCATTTTTAAGTGCCTTATGGTGTTTGAAGTCTGTTTAAAGCGATGTTTTTATAAGCTAGAAGAAGTTCATCTGTTCGGATTCCCTAGCTGAAATTTTAATTGCCAGAAAATGCTAGAGAACAAAATCTTTCTTTGAGAAAATGCGAGCTGAAATTAACTTTCCACGAACTTTCTAGGGAGCTATTTTCTTTCCGAAAATGCTAGCTGACGTTTTTGACTGCCAAAAACAGCAATTACGACCTTTCCGAAAACGTCAGGCGTTATGATTTTCCAATTGCGAATCTTTTAGGCTACGTTTTAGTTACGAAAATCCAAGTGCACTTTTTAATCGACGCCGAAAGCTCAAGGCGAATTACCCTCCACCGAACAGATATCTACCGAAACTTGTCGTTGGGTGCCCCTGACAAATATGCAAATTGCCGCGGAATTAAAGCCGACAGCCGCTCAAAGTCAGTCAAGTGCCACGCATTTAATGCTATTTTTAGCTGTTTTTGACCTAAACTAAGATGGGTTAAGAAATCGTTAAAATGCTACTCACCAGAGAAATTTGGACCATGGGCTCCTGTTTGGACTAAATCGAATAAGCGTTATTATTGTGATTAGGAGTACCTTTGTGGCCTATCATCAAAATAAGTGCAGCCAGAGTAGATTTTTGCTCTTCTCACGTTAGTTTTAGCCTTACATACATATGACTTCTCCGAGATCCGTTGTAGTACTAACCGACACTGCGGTCTTAAGAAATGCACACAAGGTAAGATAAGAAGAATGGACACACGCTAAAAGAATCGACCATTACAGCTCACTGTAGATTTATTGATGGTAAACACCTTAGGTGCGCTAACTTTACATAGCATACAATTAAGACATAAGATTAAGTACAGGGATCAAGATCATCGCAGGATGGATAAAATGAGTGTTGTGTATGTTTCTCTTAATTTCTTGTATCCAAATGGATGGATGTTGCTGGGGAATGGGGAATCGAATTAAACCTGAAAAATCACTTTCCTGCTCTGGAAGTGTTTTGCAAAATTTATTTATATAGACTCAGAGCAGCAGCGGTACACTTGATACTGAACATTTGGTTGATAGCTAATTCTGCCTGCATTGACCAGTGAGGGATTGGTCTGGTTGTGATCCTACCACAGAAAAAAATTATAACAAGAGAGCTCTATCTTAACTATTGGTTCGTAAACTTATGCACAAGAGAAGCGTAGTCACTACTCTTTATTATGTATGCTCTTTTGCAAGAGTTGGTCACTTGACCATTTATCAGTAAAAACGTGTACGGCTAGACTCCAGAAATGGAAGGGGCGTGTTTAGGTTAGCGAAAACACCAACCTTTGAGCCAATATTGTACAGCGGTGAGATTTTGTACTAGGAAAGAAAATAGAAGATTTTGTCTCGAGGTGAAAAGGCCTTGCCATGCAAATAAGTTGATCAACTTTTTAATGACACGAACGCAATCCAATTTGAACAGATAATGTTATAAGAAATAGACAAACCATACAAAAATTAGTTAGAAAGGAAATTTCCAGGTTTATATTTCAAAAGGAAGGACGTCTATGGCCGTTTGAAATTAGAAGGTTTTTTTTTATGGAATTTCGCTCCAATGGTTTTACGCTCCTCCTATTCCTTACTATAATACAGTAGCCATTTCTTCTTGAAGGAAGTCAATAAATATCGAGTTCATCTGACAGGAGTTCCTGAGTTCATGCTTGGCTGTTCCTTTGAGCTTTACGAGGAAGGAACGAAAGTGGTTACTATGTCGCTTCAAAATGTCCCAGAGCCGCGTGCACTATTCATATTTTGTTCTTCCCTCTCGCTATGGGAGAAAGCACTCCTCCCTGCCTAGTGACTGTCGCTCTTTCCTCTGACCTGATCCTAATGATTTCAAAGCAGCTTCCTTGGTTCTGGAGCGAGGCCCTGACTCCAAGCGGCAGCAGAGCTGCTCCCATGGTTATAGCCATACTAGAGGTCAGGCTAGGATAGCCGGACTGCGCATGACCTGACATTTTCCGCTGGGCAGGTGTTGCTGGTTTGCTCTCGGGTTTTGCTGTGTTGTTTGCTTGAAGGGGTGGAAGGGTCAAGCGCTGTGGTCCTCCTGGGTGGTGTTGACTTTCTATTTCAAATCCCTGTGGCTTTCTTGCTGGTGCACCGAGCTTTGTCGCCTGAAACATATCCATCACAGTTTTCTTGTCGGCAATTTTATCGTCGCTGTTTTCAACTGGAGTTTTGTTAAACGATGTTATCCGGAGCTCATTTCGCAAGGAGATCTCTGAATGTGCTCTGCGCTGTGGTAAGTGGAATAGACCCTTATCGAAAGCTTCTTTGACCTCGTGCCAGTATGTCTCTGCACGCCTCTGGATTTGGTCTTGGGTAAGGCAACCATCTGTCATCTGAAAGCCTACAAAAGCAAACCATAACAGACTGTGTCGAAAGTTGTTCAGCGATTCTTTAGTTATCTTGTACTCTCTAACTGTGCCAGGTATTGCGTCGAGGTCTGGGTGGTTGATTGTTAATTTTCGTTTACGACTCTAACTTGAAAATCCCCCTTGCAGCTGAAGAAATATTCATTTTCCAAGGGCAACGCTTCACCGGGTTACGCGATGTGATCTAACTCTGGTCTAGTCTGAGGATGAAATCCCCAACAAGTCACTATTCACAGCAGACACAAGCTACTGATGAGTACTTTTATTTCTGCTGCTGTTTTATGCTGAACAAGTTCGTTCTGTAAAGTTTGAGTTTTTGCACAAAACCCCACAGTTCGACCAATCACATGAAAGCTTTCTAGGGAGTTTATTTCTCTGATGAGTAATTATCCTGTATTTAAAGAGGTTCAAGCTTCTGTCACTATGGACGAAAAATTCCAACGTCTACGTACGGATGGCGAATTAAATCACAGCCACTGGCAGTACTTTCATCAGGGGCACCCAACGAGCCAAATCGACCAAAAGCTGTAGAAAGGCATTTTTAAGTACCTTATGGTGTTTGAAGTCTGTTTAAAGTGATGTTTTCATTAGCTAGAAGAAGTTCATCTGTTCGGATTCCCTAGCTGAAATTTTAATTGCCCGAAAATGTTAGGGAACAAAATCTTCCTTTGAGAAAATGCAAGCTGAAATGAACTTTCCACGAACTTTCTAGAGAACTATTTTCTTTCCGAAAATGGTAGCTGACGTTTTTGACTGCCAAAAATAGCAATTATGACCTTTCCGAAAACCTTAGGGGCTATGATTTCCCAATTGCGAATCTTTTAGGCCACGTTTTAGTTACGAAAATCCGAGTGCACTCTTTAATCGACGCCGAAAACCCAAGGCGAATTACCCTCCACCGAACAGATATCTACCGAAACTTGTCGTTAGGTGCCCCTGTTTCATATATGCTATTGGTTTCAGGATTTTTGCAGCAAGCGATTTTCTAGCACTCTTTACTAAGATTGCAAAAGAAGGGTGCACGGTGCATGAAAACAACGATCACGCCGCATACCTTGTTCTATCTTTTCTTTGCAGGATATGGTTTCTTGCAGGGGGTTACCCTTGAGGGGACTATGTTGTCTTGGCTCCAAAGCCTCTCCCTCTAAAATGGCGAACACCTGGTCGTCTTGCAACACTTTGTTCACAAATGAGCTCATGGTTGCTGCCACATACTACTCCCATGAGGTGTTGCTATGGAAACGCTGAGTGCCAACCACGCCTACAATTGAAATCCAGTGTTTACCCAGGCCTTTGCAGCATTCAGGTACATCTGAAAGAGTACGGAATAAATACATAAGTTGGTGTTCGAGTTGTTATAGAATTACAAGTAATCCCTTACTTTTCTTAGAGATAGTAAAGCTAACCAAACAAATGAACGCGAATGAAAATTGCCTCCCATGAGGAAACGTGACGTGCGCAACCTCGTTCTCAGGAATATTTCCTCACTGGGGACGACAGGGGCCAAGCGAGGGAAAAGCCCTGGGAACGAGGTTGGTCTCGCGAGGGATGAAGGAAAAAATAAGGTGCCGCGTATCCTCGCGCAAGTTTTTCGTTTCCTGACCGCTCGTTATGTGTTTAAGAATGGAAAACATATCTCAAGTCAAATTGTTGAAGCAAAGCTCTAAGCTTTTAGTGGAATACATACCAATCTGGTAGATCGGGGTTTGAATCCCGCTAAAGGCTCAAACCTTTTCTAATCATATACTCAGTCACGATTCTACACGTACCCAAGTTTGTAATTTTTTCAGCCACTCCAATTCCTCTTTCATTTTTCGCGACATCCCCCGTCTGAAGAACACAGCCAACATGTATGGTCTGCTTACGGTACTTGGGCGGTGTCCAACCAAACTTGCCGTGTTCAAACACATTGATCAAGTATTCGCTGCAGGCATGGCTTTCGAGTTTGCCACATCTGGAGGACTTTCTAAGCACTGCTTCAGCGACGATCACATCCCCGACCTCAAAAGATTTACTTTGGGAGTCATTTGGCCTGAGCTGAAGAGACTTACAAAAGCCAAGGAAAACGCCAGCCTTGGGTTTAAGCGCTTGGATGCTCTGGTTAACCGCGTGCGGCCCGCGAGGTTTAAGCAAGAACACAATTCGGCGGTTTATTTTCCCGAAGTGAACGTATCCAACTCCTTTGATCAGCACCGCCTTCAGCTCTTTCAAACTGCTTGCAATCGCCAGGAATATCAACTCGTTTTCGGCGACAATCAAAGCGTTTGCTGGAATGTAAATTTTGTCCACTTCGACTGTCTCGTATGTCAACTCTTGTGGCGAGAGAGCGCAAACTGAAGGGGGTCTACTTGGCAGTCCGGCCATTTTAGGAATCACTGCTCCTGTTTTAGTGATAAAAGCGCATCGTTATCATTATTGTTATTCTCAATACTAGGGAGTTTAAGCAAAAGGGTATGGGCGTGGACAAAAACTTCTGTCAATCCAAAGGTTTTTTTTTTTTTTCGTTCTTGCAACTAATTCATGGTTAAGTATATGTATCTGTGCCGCAAAGGGTGCTTGGTAACCAGGGGTAAACACAACACTCCATAAGGACCTATACAACCTGCCGTCGGCTGAATGTTATCGCAGTAGCACTCAGGCGATATTCGGCGACCTCGGTTGGCAACTATTCAAAAATATAAGCTGTTTTAAAATTAAAACAACAATTACGAGAACTATACCACACCTCATTTAACTCGCCTGCAAGTTTTACACCCACGATAACTGCAAAAAAATGTAGCGCACAACTCCGATATACACTCAGCAAGGGGTACGCTAAATTTAAACTGTAGCGTGTAAACCTTCAGGAAAGGAAGTTGATTTAAAAATAGCTCTACTGAAGGGTCATCTCAATTCGCACCTTCGGTAACATAGCATAAAAGAAGTTGTCATAAAGAAAAAAATTATTTGATTTTTTGAGATACATGAATGGCCAAGAACAAATCAACATTACCATTTCCTAACTGGTCTGTCTTGTTGCTTTATTGCCTTATACCGGAATTTGCTTTATCAGCAATGCAATACTTTAGTAAGGTTGCCACAGTGACAAAATAATTACAATAACAAAAGCTAAGAGTGACACCAAGGCCTATCAACTTTCATGAATTAACATAAGTTTGCAAATTCCTTTAGTGGAAAATACATACCACAAAAACGATGAGAAACGGCCCTTGAAAATTTCAGGGTTCTGCCTATAAAGGAGACTTGATGGCTTTGAATATTCCTTACGATGACCAAGGTGAAATCTGCTTGACTCAATGTGCGTGTAATCGCGTTAACGGCACGTGTGGTGTTAACGATATCAGAGACGTAAATCAACTCTAAAACATCCAAGAGGCCGTACAAATATTATTGTTTGACTGTAATTGTTTCCTAGTTTGTTTTTATGTTACCTGATGTTTAGTTCTGAGTTAGGAACCAGATATTGTTTCCGGAAGCGATCAAAATTGTATTTAAGAGCAAACCGAGACAGTCTCCGACAGGATGGATCTGTAGCTCTCTCAATCATGAAAGTATCGACCAGCGGAAAACCACGCGATGTTTCAATTGTCTAACAAAACCAAGATTTACCTCTAAAATTAATCATATCGATTTCCTACAGTAATTTTGAAAAGAACTCTTGCCGTTGACTTTGGGTGTAAAATATCTTTTCAACCACGCTAATATTGGCCAGCTTATCATCTATGAACAGCACGATTAAAATACCTGACAAAAACAACGAATATGCCTTTCTAAATGGCTGCCTTGCCTCTGTTAGCTCCAAACGACTTGAAATGGACTTGCTAAGGCTTCGCCCCGTCGCTGTAGTCTCCAATCTTCGACCGTTTCATACACACGCTGTTCTTACAAATTTGCGGTTTGGAAGCTTTAGAACAATCGCCCCTGGTCGACGCCCTGGAAGGGACTTTCCCTTCTCACAAAAGTCCTTTGTGTGCCGTTACTGTAGCGTGTAATACGAACAGGAAAAGCTCTCAGCTCCGTTGAAAGGAGGGTTTTTATTTGTTGAAACCTTTTGCAAAAAGTTTGGTCTGATAAATCACTAAAAAATAAAAATTAAAAATCTTGGGATTTTCGCTACACTTTTGGAATTTATGTTGAGATCTGAACCTAATTTTCGCTTAGTTAACTCATACCTTTCCTCGTCACTTGCACGGCTTTTCGATTGTTTGTGAGTCTAGCCTTCTTTAAATGGCTCCATAGTGTCTCAGAAGGCAGAAAGATGATTTACAATAATTCTTTGCAATTGAATCGTCCAGATTAGGTGCGGTGAGTACAAAGAGAAAATCAAATTTTAGCCACAATATGCTTTCCTGTCCAGCTATTAGTATTTGTTGTTAGCCGTACAGACAATGGAACAATATGTGTCAAATTCTGTTTAAAACTAACACAATTGGATTCGGCGGATTTTCAGTTACATTTGAATAACGAAAGAGTCTGTCAGCTGCCCGAGGGGAGCACTCCCTTATCTTGGCTATATAGCTATATATGGCTATATATGGCTATAACTAAGCGAAAATTAGGTTCAGATCTCAACATAAATTCCAAAAGTGTAGCGAAAACCGGTTAGCTCAGTGGTAGAGCACCGGACTACCGTGCTGGAGGTCGCGGGTTCAAAACTTCGGCCGGACCAACACTCAGGGTCTTTAAATAATTGAGGAGAAAGTGCTGCCTTTGTAATGACATCTACAAACGGTTAGACTTTCTAGGACGATAAGGACGATAAACCGTAGGCCCCGTCTCGCAACTCTTCATAATTCTCTGATTCTGTGGGACGTAAAAAGAACCACTAGGGACGTAACAAAACTCTGGCTGTGACCACCCCTAGTGCTGACCTGTTCCATTCAGCAAGTGGCACGCTTGGCGTGATGTCCCAAAAATGCTTATGGTGAATGAGGCCACACGCATAACAGCCATAAGGTCAGCCATAAGTCAATGGGACTTTGCCGAGTGCTGAAATCATGTAGATGTAGGCGTGTGCGGCCCCAAAGGGTATGGTTTTTAGCCGTTTTGGTCTGAAATAGGGTATCGATTTTGACCATTTTGGTCTGAAATAGGGTATGGGTTGTGCACTCTAGTATTGAATTAGGTTTGTTTTTTAGAAGAAGCTACTTTTTCATCTTTACGCGATAAGACCTTCATCAAAAGCCCTTCTTTTGTCTTTTAATTATGTTTACGCCAACCGTATGCGGGAAATAGGTCTGAAATAGGGTATCGAATTTTTGGTCAGGTCTGAAATAGGGTAGGGAAAATCCCAGATTTTGGTCTGAAATAGGGTAAGGGTTTTAGAAAGCGGACCGCACACCCCCACCCAATTTCTGAGAGTACCCCCTCCCAGGGGTCAGCTGTGACTCTATCTGTGCCGCTGGTTGCAACGGTAGCGATGCGTGTAATATTATTCAGAAACTGTTCACGGTACGTTGGTAAGCATTCTTGCAGTTCCAGACAGGGATATTCCGTGTTAAGATCTCATCATCATTTGCAGATAACTTCGTCGTAAATTTTAAAGTAAACATCTCAAAACGGAGCCAGGCGGGAGTATTTCGAGGAAGCAGTAACATTAAATCAAAGTTAATAGAGGGAAATATTTCCATTTAGTATATACCACACAAGTGAATAGTGCTTATCGCGCGCTCTGATTGGTTAACTCGGAGGTGATTAGCAAGTACCTCCGAGCAGCCGGCGCGCGAGATTTTACGATTTCAAACGGCTTGTCGGTATATTGTCGAGGCTGGGTATATTGTGACACATAAAGAAATGTTTTAGTCCGCTAACTATTCAGTTTGTGTGGTATAAACTAAACAATTATTCACCTCAGTGTCGGTGAAAGTGGTGGATATTTACCTCGCCGCTTCGCAGCTCGGTAAATAACCATTACTATTCACCTCCACTTCGGTGAATAATTGTTAACTATTATCTATGATTAAATTAAGACATAAAATAAGGTTGCACATAGCGGAACAGTTTCATTGTTCTTCATATATATATATATATATATATATATATATATATATATATATATATATATATATATATATAATATATAAATAAATAAGAGATAACGACAGTGGGGCGAACTTCTAGCTGATCTGACGGATGTAATAACGTTTCGGCTGTTCAGCCTTCTACAGATTAAAAAGTTTAAAAACTAAGAATTAAAAACTATTTACAATGGTTTGTACTAGTCTGAGGTCCTAGCTTATATAAGTCAGGTGATTAACAAATACAAAAAAGGTGAGTGACAGAAGTTATGTAATCGATCCAACGTAACAAATTCCCTGCAAGGGGCCTCTGAACAATCGTGATTAGTGTCATAACAAATTCCCAAGGCAGGGCCCTTAAACAATGTAATAAGCTCCCTACTGAGGGCCCTTGAATGGCAAAATTCAAACAAAAATAACAGAATCCCCCAACGGAGCCCCTGAACGCAAAAGCAATCACATAACCTTTGAAACTATTTAATATTTATAATAAATTAAGGAATACAAAAGGAACTGGATAAGAAGCAATTCATTAACCAAGCAAGAACATGTGAAATGGACAAGTCATTTGTT
>JAEMWC010000368.1:775000-788453 GCA_016490735.1 Pachyseris speciosa
TCAAAGATCTGGCGGTGATTTAAGACATCGGATAAAGGTTCTCGTATTATATTATATTATATTATATTATATTATATTATATTATATTATATTATATTATATTATATTATATTATATTATTATATTATATTATTTTTTATTATTTAAGTCAATATTCATACAGGGACATCCAATGTTTTAGCCTGTTCCAGGCTCTCAGATATTTGGAGCCAGCGCGTGAGAACCAGCGGGTCTGGGGAGGGATTTTCTTCCCTCGTTCTTCGACGTTGTTTTGTGTTTCGCTCTTCGCTCGTCCCAAATATTTGAGAGCCTGGGACAGGCTACTAATGTTTAAACAACAATTTTTGTGGAATGGATGCTGCGCCTCAAACAGCTTTAAACAACAAGTCACAACAATGTTAGAACGTAAATTAACGTGAATTATGAAAATAAAATATTGAGCTGCGTGTGAATTATCTTAGAACGTCGGTCTTTATGTTTATCGGGATACTGTGTTGACTTTTGTAATGACGGACGGCGGGTCGCATGTCATCAAGAACGCGACTGGCGTGCAGACCGACTTACAATAAAAAAACTCACGGACACTGTTGTAAACAAAACTAGCCGGCGTAGCTGGCGTAATGCAGGCGCGTTGAGGAGGAGGCGGCGGAACCACTGAAAGCGAGCGGCGAAGCCGCGGCTTCGCCTCTCGCTTTTAGCGGCTCTTTACTCCGCGCGCCTACAATACGCAGGCAACAATACGCAGGCTATAAACAAACCAGAAAATAAAGCTGTGAAAACTCAGGGATGAGACAATGCGCAGGCTATAAACAAACCAGAAAATAAAGCTGTGAAAACTCAGGGATGATCTCATCGCCCAGAATGCCGCAACACATCCGGAACTTTAATAATTAGTACCAAGCGCTAAAACTCAAACTCAGTCAGGGTACCAGAGAGACGGCCAGACAAAAGAGAAAATGACCCAAAATCGGCCGACAGCACGTACGTTTACTGTATTGTTGAGATAGCTACTCAGGTTTCCTTATAGTTAACATATGGCTTTTGTAGTTGAGGTTTCACTGTAAATTACTAGGCTTTTTTCGGGTTTTTACAATTAGAAGAAGTGGTCGCAAATTTTTCTTGAAGTAAGCGTATTTCGGGGATCTTATTGTACGAGGAAATATTTCGAGGCTGAGCTTTTTACTAAAACGCCATTCGACAAAGGAGTTAGCATATGACTTTGATTGTTTGTTGTTTAAGGAAAACTTGTGCCAGCTTTCAAGGGAAACTGATAGCTCAAAGTGGTCGCAAAATTCAAATTTCTAACTTTGTTACTGATGTTTCAGGATTTTCTCTCCCTGGCTTTGAATTTCCCGCGAGTATGCTCCTATATGCTACGCTCCGCCTCCGCAAACGACGACGGCAACGAAAGCGTCATTTCAAACGGTAACTTCTCGTTATTGCAACTATTTCGCAATTTTTCCAACTTGTAAGATGTGGGCGAACTATCCTGGAGCTAAATTAGTAAAACCGGCGTTGAAGTTGGGAAGAAGAAAGCCGGAAGAGTTCACCGTCATACGCTCACGTTCTCCGCAAAACCTAAAAGTGGTCATTTCACGTTGTTTATAGGGAGCTTAAGCAACGACGACGGCAACGGCAACGGCAACGAAAACGTCATTTCAAAATCGAACATCTTGCGTTTGTAATTCTTTCGCGATTATTCCAATTTGTCTAACTTGGAAAATGTTGGTGAATTCTCCAGGGACTAAATTACTATGGACGGCATCAAAGCCAGGAAAAAAGAAAGAAATTTTGCCGGCATGGGCTCACGTTCTCAAGAAAACATAAAATTTGGTCATTCCACGTTGTTGTTTTGCAGATGACGGAAAGAAATGTACCAAAATGTAAAACGCACGTGTAGGGCGATTGTTGCAACACAAACACTATATAAAGTTTTCGCAACTGAGAAATAATACCATAACCCAGTTACAGTTTAACTTAACAATCTGCAGGGCCCAGAGGCTCGAAGCATGGTTAGCCCTAACCAAGGTTAGGTACCATGGCAACCTATAGGTTTTAATACATCTTAACCAATGGTTAGCGCTAATCATGCTTCGAGCAACTATAATAATAATAACCTTTCTTTACCCTCAGCAGTATATATAGCACAAAGGCTAGTGGGGCCGAGCAAATACAGAAACAAATAATTCAAACAAAGAACTGCGTGATGATATTAACCTTTTCACAAGCATGTGTCGACTATATGTAAAAAAGTAAATAATCAGCTGCAGGTTATCAAACGTTTCAGAAATCTAATTAGCGGGCCTACTATGCTTAGGCTTTATAATGCTTTTATTCAACCAGTCTTTTCTTATTGTAGTGACGTATGGCACTTTTGTAGTGCGAGGGACAGGGATAAGCTAGAACACGTAAATAAACAAGCGTTACGGGTAGTGCTTAATGATAAGGAGAACGGTTATGATGAGATGTTGCGGAAACTGGAAATGGTAAATCTGGAACAGAGAAGGGTTCAGAACATGCTTATCACTGTTTTTAAGTGTTTACATGGGGCTGCCCCGTCTTATTTGAGATCGCATCTTAAGGAGCGGACGTCGGCGTACTCGCTCAGGGGCCACGCTATTTTGGAACTCCCTAATGTGAAAACAACCACGTATGGTCTCCATTCTTTTCGTTATTTTGGCGCGCATGAGTGGAACAGGCTTCCCGATAGTGTCAGGAGATCGGAGACGCTGGCTGGTTTTCGGCGCGGGGTTAAGCGGCATATTTTCCAAGGCCGGGCATTGCTATATTGATATACTTTTATTGAAACACTCTTATTGTTGTAACGTTCCTATATTATTTCACTTGATGTATTTATTTATCTATTTATTTAGCTAGTTAGTTAGTTATTTGTTATCTCATTCGGAGAAACTAGCGTCATGTATGCTATATCTAAATCCGAAGAAAAATAAAGTTATGTATGTATGTATGTAACTGAATAAACATGATAAGAATCCGAACTGGCCGGAGGCAAACCAGTCGGCTATTTACAAAGATGACCGAGGAGTTGAACCAGGGACTACCCAGAACAACGCCATTTAGTGGCTGGAGCGGGATTTGAACCCGGGGTGACCGCATTGAAATCCAGCGCCCCAAACTACTCGGCCATCCTGCCTCCTCAGCCCACATGTCCCTTTAACTTTAACTTTATTTATTTCACAGCAAGCACTACAAATATATATACACTAAACTATACATTAAAAAAAGTATGCTGTTGGAAACCCACGGAACAGGAATATACTTCCCTAAAAAGTGTAGGCTACTATAAAAATCAGAAAAAGAGAAAGAAAAAAAGCCAAAATATAGTCATGGTGACCGATCTGAAGGCCAAACAGCTTGAACTCTTGTTTGCACTTAGAAATTGAGTCACTTTTTTAACAAATAGAGGCAACTTACTCCATGAACGTGCAACTCTTGGAAAAAAAAAATTACTTGAATGTGTCAGTTCTAGCAGATACTTTTAACCATTGGCCGTTTTTATGCGAGAGACGTTAAAGTCGTCTGAGCGGGTTAACATGGCGGGTTGGTCGACGGAGACCGCGGTCCACGCGCGGTTCGTTTTACGCAGAAACGCAGAAATGTGTAAATGCGTGACAAAGATTACAGCAGACCTTTATTACTGGCCAGGCCGTGGATTGATGTCCGTGTGTCACTTGCTTTAAATTTTACTTTAATTATTATTCATATTTTCCTCTCCTTGCAGGAAGGAATTGTCGCACACCCTCGCGTGTTCGCTACTCGCTACTCTTAAAAATCCGAGGGTAAATAAAGTAATGTATGTATGTATGTATGTATGTATGTGTGTATGTATGTATGTATGTATGTATGTATGTATGTATGTATGTATGTATGTATGTATGTATGTATGTATGTATGTATGTATGTATGTATGTATGTATGTATGTATGTATCTATGTAAGTATGTGTGTTCGCTTGTTTTCCTATCCTGGAGTGATGACAGTAAGGGACGTCGGACTTTTTCACCGTTTCTGACGCCTTCCAAGCCTTCTTGCCTGGGAGGCTAACAGAAAATGTGAGAGCTTTAATTATGACCGCAGTTTGAACGTCTGTAACTTATGACAGCGAATTAGAATTCTGTAAGTTATTTGTTCTCGGATTATTTTTGTTATGCAAACCCTGGCCTTCTTTAAACTACAAATATGCAGATTGCCGCGGAATTACAGCCGACAGCCGCTCAAAGTCGGCCAAGTGCCATGCATTTAATGCTAAGATGGGTTAAGAAACCGTTAAAATGCTACTCATCAGAGAAATTTGGACCATGGGCTCCTGTTTGGACTAAATCGAATAAGCCTTATTATTGTGATCAGGAGTACCTTTGAGGCCTATCATCAAAATAAGTGCAGCCAGAGTAGATTTTTGCTCCTCTGACCTTAGTTTTAGCCTTACATACATATGACTTCTCCGAGATCCGTTGTAGTACTAACCGACACTGCGGTCTTTAGAAATGCACACAAGGTAAGATAAGAAGAATGGACACACGCTATCGACCATTACAGCTCACTGTAGATTTATTGATGGTAAACACCTTAGGTGCGCTAACTTTACATAGCATACAATTAAGACATAAGATTAAGTACAGGGATCAAGATCATCGCAGGATGGATAAAAATGAGTGTTGTGTATGTTTCTCTTAATTTCTTGTATCCAAATGGATGGATGTTGCTGGGGAATGGGGAATCGAATTAAACCTGAAAAATCACTTTCCTGCTCTGGAAGTGTTTTGCAAAATTTATTTATATAGACTCAGAGCAGCAGCGGTACACTTGATACTGAACACTCGGTTGATAGCTAATTCTGCCTGCATTGACCAGTGAGGGATTGGTCTGGTTGTGATCCTACCACAGAAAAAAATTATAACAAGAGAGCTCTATCTTAACTATTGGTTCGTAAATTTATGCACTAGAGAAGCGTAGTCACTACTCTTTATTATGTATGTTCTTTTGCAAGAGTTGGTCACTTGATCATTTATCAGTAAAAACGTGTACGGCTAGACTCCAGAAATGGAAGGGGCGTGTTTAGGTTAGCAAAAACACCAACCTTTAAGCCAATATTGTACAGCGGTGAGATTTTGTACTAGGAAAGAAAATAGAAGATTTTGTCTCGAGGTGAAAAGGCCTTGCCATGCAAATAAATTAATCAACTTTTTAATAACACGAACGCAATCCAATTTGAACAGATAATTTTATAAGAAATAGACAAACCATACAAAAATTAGTTAGAAAGGAAATTTCCAGGTTTATAAAGTATTTCAAAAGGTAGGACGTCTATGGCCTTTTGAAATTAGAAGGTTTTTTTATGGAATTTCGCTCCAATGGTTTTACGCTCCTCCTATTCCTTACTATAATACAGTAGCCATTTCTTCTTGAAGGAAGTCAATAAATATCGAGTTCATCTGACAGGAGTTCGGCTGTTCCCTTGAGCTTTACAAGGAAGGAACGAAAGTGGTTACTATGTCGCTTCAAAATGTCTCAGAGCCGCGTGCACTATTCATATTTTGTTCTTCCCTCTCGCTATGGGAGGGAGCACTCCTTCCTGCCTAGTGACTGTCGCTCTTTCCTCTGACCTGATCCTAATGATTTCAAAGCAGCTTCCTTGGCTCTGGAGCGAGGCTCTGACTCCAAGCGGCAGCAGAGCTGCTCGCATGGTTATAGCCATACTAGAGGTCAGGTTAGGAGAGCCGGACTGCGCATGACCTGACATTTTCCGCTGGGCAGATGGTGCTGGTTTGCTCTCGGGTTTTGCTGTGTTGTTTGCTGGAAGGGGTGGAAGGGTCAAGCGCTGTGGTCCTCCTGGGTGGTGTTGACTTTCTATTTCAAATCCCTGTGGCTTTCTTGCTGGTGCACCGAGCTTTGTCGCCTGCCACATATCCATCAAAGTTTTCTTGTCGGCAATTTTATCGTCGCCGTTTTCAACTGGAGTTTTGTTAAACGATGTTATCCGGAGCTCATTTCGCAAGGAGATCTCTGAATGTGCTCTGCGCTGTGGTAAGTGGAATAGACCCTTATCGAAAGCTTCTTTGACCTCGTGCCAGTATGTCTCTGCACGCCTCTGGATTTGGTCCTGGGTAAGGCAACCATCTGTCATCTGAAAGCCTACAAAAACAAACCGTAACAGATTGTGTCGAAAATTATTCAACGATGCTTTAGTTATCTTGTACTCTCTAACTGTGCCAGGTATTGCATCGAGGTCTGGGTGGTTGATTGTTAGTTTTCGTTTACGACTCTAACTTGAAAACACCCCTTACAGCTGTAGAAATATTCATTTTCCAAGGGCTACGTTTTAAAAAAAAAGCAAGTTGCATTATGCTGCTTCACCGGGTTACGCGATGTGATCTAACACTGGTCCAGTCTGAGGATGAAATCCCCAACAAGTCACTATTCACAGCAGACACAAGCTACTGATGAGTACTTTTATGTCTGCTGCTGTTTTATGCTGAACAAGTTTGTTCTATAAACTTTGAGTTTTTGCACAAAACCGTACAGTTCGACCAATCACATGAAAGCTTTCTAGGGAGTATATTTCTCTTATGAGTAATCTTCCTGTATTTAAAGAGGTTCACGCTTCTGTCACTATGGACGAAAAATTCCAACGTCTACGTACGGATGGCGAATCATATCACAGCCACTGAGCAGTACTTTCATATCTGCTATTGGTTTCAGGATTGTTGCACCAAGCGATTTTCCAGCACTCTTTACCAAGATTGCAAAAGAAGGGTGCACGGTGCATGAAAACAACAATCACGCCGCATACCTTGTTCTATCTTTTCTTTGCAGGATACGGTTTCTTGCAGGGGGTTACCCAGGAGGAGACTATGTGGTCTTGGCTCCAAAGCCTCTCCCCTAAAATGGCGAACACCTGGTCGTCTTGCAACACTTTGTTCACAAATGAGCTCATGGTTGCTGCCACATACTGCTTCCATGAGGTGTTGCTATGGAAACGCTGAGTACCAACCACGCCTACAATTGAAATCCATTCTTTACCCAGGCCTTGACAGCATTCAGGTACATCTGAAAGAGTACGGAATAAATACATAAGTTGGTGTTAGAGTTGTTATAGAATTACAAGTAGTCCCTTACTTTTCTTAGAGATAGTTACGCTAACGAAACAAACGAACGCGAATGAAAATTGCCTCCCATGAGGAGACGTGACGCGCGCAACCTCGTTCCCAGGAATATTTCCTCACTGGGGACGACAGGGGTCAAGTGAGGGAAAAGCCCTGGGAACGAGGTTGGTCTCGCGGCTGACCGCTCATTATGTGTTTAAGAATGGGAAACATATCTCAAGTCAAATTGTTCAAGGAAAGCTCTAAGCTTTCAGCGGAATACAAACCAATCTGGTAGATCGGGTGTTTGAATCCCGCTGAAGGCTCAAACCTTTTCTAGTCAATTTGACTTGAAACAAAATTAATTTACCATTCTTTGCCCTTGTTAGCCAAATTAATATACTCAGTCACGATTCTACACGTACCCAAGTTCGTAATTTTTTCAGCCATTCCAATTCCTCTTTCATTTTTCGCGACATCCCCCGTCTGAAGAACACTGCCAACATGTATGGTCTGCCTGCGGTACTTGGGTGGTGTCCAACCAAACTTGCCGTGTTCAAACACATTGATCAAGTATTCGCTGCAGGCATGGCTTTCAAGTTTGCCACATCTGGAGGACTTTCTAAGCACTGCTTCAGCGACGATCACATCCCCGACCTCAAAAGATTTACCTTGGGAGTCATTTGGCCTAAGCTGAAGAGACTTACAAAAGCCAAGGAAAACGCCAGCCTTGGGTTTAAGTGCTTGGATGCTCTGAATAACCGCGTGCGACCCGCGAGGTTTCAGCAAGAACACAATTCGGCGGTTTATTTTCCCGAAGTGAACGTATCCAACTCCTTTGATCAGCACCGCCTTCAGCTCTTTCAAACTGCTTGCAATCGCCAGGAATATCAACTCGTTTTCGGCGACAATCAAAGCGTTTGCTGGAATGTAAATTTTGTCCACTTCGACTGTCTCGTATGTCAACTCTTGTGGCGAGAGAGCGCAAACTGAAGGGGGTCTACTTGGCAGTCCGGCCATTTTAGGAATCACTGCTCCTGTTTTAGTGATAAAAGCGCATCGTTATCATTATTATTATTCTCAATACTAGGGAGTTTAAGCAAAAGGCTATGGGCGTGGACGAAAACTTCTGTCAATCCAAAGGTTTTTTTTTTTCGTTCTTGCAACTAATTCATGGTTAAGGACATGTATCTGTGCCGGAAAGGGTGCTTGGTAACCAGGGGTAAACACAACACTCCATAAGGACCTATACAACCTGCCGTCGGCTGGATGTTATCGCAGTAGCACTCAGGCGATATTCGGCGACCTCGGTTGGCAACTGTTCAAAAATATAAGCTTTTTTAAAATTAAAACAGCAATTACGAGAACTATACCACACCTCATTTAACTCGCCTGCAAGGAAAATTATGGCTTTTTACACCCACGATAACTGCAAAAAAAATGTAGTGCACAACTCCGATATACACTCAGCAGGGGTACGTTAAATTTAAACTGTAGCGTGTGAACCTTCAAGAAAGGAAGTTGATTAAAAATAGCTCTACTGAAAGGTCATCTCACTGCGCACCTTCGGTAACATAGCGTGAAAGAAGTTGTCATAAAGAAAAAAATTATTTGAGTTTTTGAGATACATTAATGGCCAAGTACAAATCAATATCCTAACTGGTCTGTCTTGTTATTTTATTGCCTTATACCGGAATTTGCTTTATCAGCAACTCTCGCTCAAGTAAGGTTGCCACAGTGACAAAAAAATTACAATAACAAAAGCCAAAAGTGACTTCAAGGCCTATCGACTTTCATGAATTAACATAAGTTTGCAAATTCCTTTGGTGGAAAATACATAGCTAAAAAACGATGAGAAATGGCCCTTGAAAATTTCAGGGATCTGGCTATAAAGGAGATTTGGTAGCTTTGAATATTCCTTACGATGACCAAGGTGAAATCTGACTCAATGTGCGTGTAATCGCGTTAACGGCACGTGTGGTGTCAACGCTATCAGAGACGTACCGTAAAATCAACACTAAAACATCGAAGAGGCCGTACAAATATTATTGTTTGACTGTAATTGTTTCCTAGTTTGTTTTTATGTTACCTGATGTTTAGTTCTGAGTTAGGAACCAGATATTGTTTCCGGAAGCGATCAAAATCGTATTTAAGAGCAAACCAAGACAGTCTCCGACAGGATGGATCTGTAGCTCTCTCAATCATAAAAGTATCGACCAGCGGAAAACCACGCGATGTCTCAATTGTATAACAAAACCAAGATTCACCTCTAAAATTAATAATATCGATTGTATACAGTAATTTTGAAAAGAACTCTTGCCGATGACTTTGGGTGTAAAATATCTTTTCAACCACGCTGATATTGGCCAGCTTATCATCTATGAACAGCACAATTAAATACCTGACAAAAACAACGAATATGCCTTTCTAAATGGCTGCCTTGCCTCTGTTAGCTCCAAACTACTTGGAATGGACTTGATAAGGCTTCGCCCCGTCGCTGTAGTCTCCAATCTTCGACCGTTTGACACACAAGCCGTTCTTACGAATTTGCGGTTTGGAAGCTTTAAAACAATCGCCCTGGTCGACGCCCTGGAAGGGACTTTCCCTTCTCACAAAAGTCCTTTGTGTGCGGTTACTGTAGCGTGTAATACGAACAGGAAAAGCTCTCAGCTCCGTTGAAAGGAGGGTTTTTATTTGTTGAAACCTTTTGCGAAAAGTTTGGTCTGATAAATCACTTAAAAATAAAAAAAAATCTTGGGATTTTCGCTACACTTTTGGAATTTATGTTGAGATCTGAACCTAATTTTCGCTTAGTTAACTTATACCTATCCTCGTCACTTGCACGGCTTTTCAATTGTTTGTGAGTCTAGCCTTCTTTTAAGGCTCCATAGTGTCTCAGAAGGCAGAAAGATGATTTACAATAATTCTTTGTAATTGAATCGTCCAGATTAGGTACGGTGAGTACAAATGTTCACGAGAAAATCAAATTTTAGCCACAATATGCTTTCCTGTCCAGGTATTAGTATTTGCTGTTAGCCGTACAAACAATGGAACAATATGTGTCAAATTCTGTTTAAAACTAACACAATTGGATTCGGCGGATTTTCAGTTACATTTGAATAACGAAAAAGTCTGTCAGCTGCCCGGGGGGAGCACTCCCTTATATTGGCTAAATAGGCATGTGCGGCCCCAAAGGGTATGATTTTTAGCCGTTTTAGTCTGAAATAGGGTATCGATTTTGACCATTTTGGTCTGAAATAGGGTATGGTTTGTGCAGTCTAGTCTTGAATTAGGTATGTTTTTTAGAAGAAGCTACTTTTTCATCTTTAGGCGATAAGACCTTCATCAAAAGACCTTCTTTTTAGTCTTTTAATTATGTTTACGCCAACCGTGTACGGGAAATAGGTCTGAAATTGGGTATCGAATTTTTGGTCAGGTCTGAAATAGGGTAGGGAAAATCCCAGATTTTGGTCTGAAATAGGGTAAGGGTTTTAGAAAGCGGGCCGCACACCCCCACCCAATTTCTGGGAGTACCCCCCCCCCCCGAGGGTCAGCTGTGACTCTATCTGTGCCGCTGGTTGCAACGGTAGCGATGCGTGTAATATTATTCAGAAACTGTTCACGGTATGTGAATGATATATGAAATGAATCATATATGAAGTGCGGAAATGAAATCAAATGAAGAATGATCCTCGCAGTTGTGAACGCGGTATGTTGGTAAGCATTCTTGGAGTTCCAGACAAGGATATTCCGTGTTAAGATCTCATCATCAATTGCAGATAACTTCGTCGTACATTTTAAAGTAAACATCGCAAAACGGAGCCAGGCGGGAGTATTTCGAGGAAGCAGTGACATTAAATCAAAGCTAATAGAGGGAAATATTTCCATTTAGTATATACCACACAAGTGAATAGTGCTTTTCGCGCGCTCTGATTGGTTAACTCGGAGGTGATTAGCAAGTACCTCCGAGCAAATTTTACGATTTCAAACGGCTTGTCGGTATATTGTGACACATAAAGTAATGTTTTAGTCCGCTAACTATTCAGTTTGTGTGGTATATACTAACCAATTATTCACCTCAGTGTCGGTGAAAGTGGTGGATATTTACCTCGCCGCTTCGCGGCTCGGTAAATATCCATTACTATTCACCGACACTGAGGTGAATAATTGTTAACTATTATCTATGATTAAATTAAGACATAAAATAAGGTTGCACACAGCGGAACAGTTTCATTGTTCTTTTTTTTTTATGTATATATATATATATATATATATATATATATATATATATATATATATATATATATATATAATATATAAACAAAACAAAACTAGTAAAATTACACAGAAGTAACGTACTATCAGACAATTTAACAAAACAGAAATTCCAGTCTTTCTCCCGTCGCTAGTTTCGGGTTTACATTTGAATTATCTCGCAAATTTGATTTAAACAATATATAAACAGCCGATGGTCTCTCCTTTCTGTTTCTGTTTTGAGTTATCTGAGCTATACTCTGCTCTCATTGGTCAACGTTCCTTTTCCAGTCATCGCTCATTTTCTTGTCAGTGAGTCTTTGAGGTCTTTCACAAGATTTGAAGCAGTTCACCGCGCTCAGCTCGTAATTCAGTATATCATGCTACGAACAACGCAAGCCACAACTTCTTCCTTTCTTTTCCTTCAGTGATTTGTTACTCTGCGAGTTTTGTATTTATCTTTATGTCAAAGACTTGATTACGTTGGTGTAAATCATCACAGGAAGCTCCATATTGTCTTCAATAGTTTTTCTGACTGCCGAAGAAACAGAAAGCAACATTGTGAAACTATAAACGCTTCTTTTTGTAACCTGGGCAAAAACCAGACGTCGCAACAATTTTCAAAGATCTGGCGGTGATTTAAGACATCGGGTAAAGGTTCTCGTATTATATTGTATTATATTACATTACATTACATTACATTACATTACATTACATTACATTACATTACATTACATTATATTATATTATTATATTATATTATTTTTTATTATTTAAGTCAATATTCATACAGGGACATCCAATGTTTTAGCCTGTTCCAGGCTCTCAGATATTTGGAGCCAGCGCGTGAGAACCAGCGGGTCTGGGGAGGGATTTTCTTCCCTCGTTCTTCGACGTTGTTTTGTGTTTCGCTCTTCGCTCGTCCCAAATATCTGAGAGCCTGGGACAGGCTACTAATGGTTAAACAACAATTTTTGTGGAATGGATGCTGCGCCTCAAACAGCTTTAAACAACAAGTCACAACAATGTTAGAACGTAAATTAACGTGAATTCTGAAAATAAAATATTGAGCTGCGTGTGAATAATCTTAGAACGTCGGTCTTTATGCTTATCGGGCATACTGTGTTGACTTTTGTAATGACGGACGGCGGGTCGCATTCGTCAAGAACGCGACTGGCGTGCAGATCGACTTACAATAAAAAACACACGGACACTGTTGTAAACAAAACTAGCCGGCGTAGCTGGCGGTAATGCAGGCGCGTTGAGGAGGAGGCGGCGGAACCATTGAAAGCGAGCGGCGAAGCCGCGGCTTCGCCTCTCGCTTTTAGCGGCTCTTTACTCCGCGCGCCCAACAATACGCAGGCAACAATACGCAGGCTATAAACAAACCAGAAAAAAAGCTGTGAAAACTCAGGGATGAGACAAGCGCAGGCTATAAACAACCAGAAAAAAAAGCTGTGAAAACTCAGGGATGATCTCATCGCCCAGAATGCCGCAACACATCCGGAACTTTAATAATTAGTACCAAGCGCGCTAAAACTCAAACTCAGTCAGGGTACCAGAGAGACGGCCAGACAAAAGAGACATGACCCAAAAATCGGCCGACAGCACGTACGTTTACTGTATTGTTGAGATAGCTACTCAGGTTTCCTTATAGTTAACATATGGCTTTTTTGTAGTTGAGGTTTCACTGTAAATTACTAGGCTTTTTTCGGGTTTTTTACAATTAGAAGAAGTGGTCGCAAATTTTTCTTGAAGTAAGCGTATTTCGGGGATCTTATTGTACGAGGAAATATTTCGAGGCTGAGCTTTTTACTAAAACGCCATTCGACAAAGGAGTTAGCATATGACTTTGATTGTTTGTTGCTTTAAGGAAAACTTGTGCCAGCTTTCAAGGGAAACTGATAGCTCAAAGTGGTCGCAATATTCAAATTTCTAACTTTGTTACTGATGTTTCAGGATTTTCTCTCCCTGGCTTTGAATTTCCCGCGAGTATGCTCCTATAATGCTACGCTCCGCCTCCGCAAACGACGACGGCAACGAAAACGTCATTTGCAAACGGTAACTTCTCGTTATTGCAACTATTTCGCAATTTTT
>JAEMWC010000369.1:0-40000 GCA_016490735.1 Pachyseris speciosa
TAGAGACAATTCAACAATTCAAAAGGCAATCGACTTAAATGAGTTCCTTCTGAGTTCGTTGAAAAGAAATACAGATCGAATATTTAAGCTCTGTGCTTGTAACGGAAAACCAGTTACAACTTCTATAAAAGCAAATTCATCTATACATCTACATATGCAACAGTAAGTTACAAAATCCTTTTCAAGACAGTTCGCAATTTTGTGCGCTTTTTTGGATCTATGACATGTGATGCATCAGCGCTACATAAGCTTTCGTCTGCTTCCTGCTAGGGCTGGTCGCTTGCATGTTTCTTCAGTTTTTTTATGTAACACAAAGTTGCATAGAAACGTAGAGTAAGCCTGATCGATCAGCCTGAACTCAATCGCTTATGCCAAATCAAATGAATTCATCATACACTGATACATATAAATTGGAATGCGATCGATAAATATCGGTCATTTAAGAGTATTCTTTTATTTTGAGTTGACTTAATTTTATAGCTATTAAAACACTTTGGTTTGCCCTCAGAATGCTGGAAATAGCATTTCTGAGGACTAACATTTCCAAATTTCATGCTGATGGTAAAAGAAAATTTAATGAAGGCAGGTTAAAAGGATTGGAGAATGCAGGAGAAACTGAAGGGGAAGGGGGCGGGGGAGGGGGGGGGCAAAAATGTGGAACATTGTGCGTACCTGACAAAAAATCCCTGGCTACGCACCTGATGATTTTATACCAACTATTCTGACAACTCTACGCAATTCCACAAAAAATGTACTTTTTCTTAGTAACGTGAAGGCGGGTCGATTCCAGTGGTGGTCACCGTTGTCTGTGCGGTTTAGCACCGCTCTAACGTTTGTTTTTCAGGTCATACAGAATTTTTAAGTTATTTGTTATAACCATTTGTTAAGTGTTACAACTTTAAAGAGTCCACAATTAGTTATTTAAGCTAAATAGTATTACACTCAAATAAAGTTTATTTACTTCCTCAGTCAATGAAATGACCACGACACGAAACTACAGACTGAAGGCCGACTGAAAATCAAAGTAAGTGCAAAATTATAGATAAATATGTCTACTTAATGCTTCAAACAATAAAAAAGATTCTCAACTCGTAATGCAATTAAATAATAAATTAGTTTATAAATCATCTTAATATGAAAACTGACACTCCTTTTTGTTATTGGAAGTTATTGTAAAGTTTTAGACTCTTTTAAACAAACCAACACCGCCTCCAATCCCTTGTGAGAGTACGGCAAAAGACATGTAAAGACATACAGTGTTACTGTTATTGTTACTCACTCACTGACTCACTAACTCAATCAGACTCGCTCGCTCGCCCTGAATGCATTCGTTTATTCTTTTCTTTTAGATTTGGGATTATTGATTCTTATGCGCAGTTGAGATCATGAGACTGGGCTTAGTCAAAATTTTTTCCCAAAATGCAAACGCTCGCATTTCAGTAATACAGTTGACCCTCCGGTTGCGACCTCCTCTCATAAGCGACCACCTCTCCTCAGCGACCAGTTTTCCAATATGCCAAAAGTTTCTGAGTCAAATCACTATATCTGGAATCTCTTGTAAGCGACCAGCTCTCGTAAGCGACCGCGGCCACTTTTAGTGCAAAAAGTTTGAAATCTTCTTCTGTTTTTAACCTCCCGTAAGTGACCATTTGACAGATACATGTGTAATAGAGCAGAAATTGGATAATAAGTTGTTGTAACATCACCCCATTAATGGGTAGTAAAAGAGACGAAAACTTCTCAATGGGAAGTACCGGTTTTTTTTCTCGAAATAGACTTTTCACATGAAGAAACATTTAAAAATGTTAAGAAAAATGCACATACACTGCGCACTATCAGAATTGAAAGAGACGACTTTAAATGCCTTTTAATTACAGAAAATTATAACTGATCTCCTGATTAATGCCTTATAATTACAGAAAATTAGAACTGATTTCCTGATTTAACGGAACTACAGTATAAAAATCGAAGTACGGTATTCGGCGCGGTCAACACATTCCCTGTTCAGTCCAAGTCATATCCAAGTTGTTTTAGTTTTGGCCCAGGTATCGGTGTCTTGTTGTGTCCATAGAAATATGTATTCACATGGGATTTCTATAGTCCACAACCACTTTGCCTTAGTTTATTGGTTATACAAGAAGCCATTGTCAGGGGAATACGTCCCCCAACGTTTAAACATGATTGAGATTCAATTTGTAACTATCTTTGAGACTTGTTTCGTTCGCCTTAATAATAATAATAATAATAATAATAATAATAATAATAATAAAAGCTTATACCGCGCTTATACAAACTGTCCTAAGCGCCTTACAATTCACAAATTCGATGAAATATAATAAAACATAAATATACATATTAATATTCACAGCTATGGCTTAAACAAATACAAACAATAAAACAAACAAACTAACTAACTAAAGGTTATATGCTGATTTGAACAGGTACGTCTTAAGTTTAGATTTAAAAGAATTATTACTATCAGCTGATCTAATATGAAAAGGCAAGGAGTTCCAGAGGATAGGTGCCTGAACTGAATAAGATCTATAGCCATAAGTTTTAAGATCACAAGCCAAAGTTTATCTGAGGATGAACGGAGGGTTCTATTGGGCCGGTACAGATTGAGAAGTTCCTTTAAGTATGACGGAGCCAGGTTATTAAGACAATTAAAAGTAATTAAATTAATCTTAAAAATAATTCTCTGCTCGATCGGTAGCCAGTGAAGTTCTTTTAAAATTGGAGTTATACTATCATATTTATTTGCTACCATAATTAATCGAGCTGCAGCGTTCAACAGATGCTGAAGTTTATCAATCAAATGCTTGGGTAGACCAAATATAAGCGAATTGTAGCTGTCAATCTTTGAAACCACAAATGCATGAATGAGAATCTTGGTGGTGTCTAATGTCAGAACATTCCTAATTTTCGCAATATTCCTCAGATGATAATAGCCAGATTTTACAATGGCGTTTATGTGTCGTGACATTGGGCGCTTTCCATTTAGGAAAAAAATCCGGAAATTTTGGCGTGAATTTCCGGGAATTTCTCAATGGGAAAAAAGTTGTTCCATTTTGTCTCAAATTTCGCCTGTGTTGAGATGCGCGTTGCCTGAAGGGATACCAACATGGCGGCCGAGTTGATATTAATGTTAGATGAGTCCTTGGCGGCTGATGAGGAGGAAATGTTGATCGATTCTGATGATGAAGAAGAAATTTGTGTTATAGCAGCAACTTCCATCTTTATGAGGCGAGATTTAAACAGAAATTTCGGGTTTTTGGAAGTCATAGTGCCGACATATTCGATAGATGAGTTTAAGTCTCACTTCCGAATGACAAGAGGTACATTGGATATTTTGTGCAGAGAAGTGGCAGCAACAGGGATAATTCCACAGGGAAACCGCTTTGGAAGACCACCTATACCTGTCCAGTGCCAAGTGTTGGCATATGTTTGGTTTATGTCAAATTCTGAAGTCATGAGATCCGTCTCGGATAGATTTGACGTGACGCTAAGTAGCCTGTTTAGAATTATTCAGCGAGTGACAAATGCTTGTATGTCTATGCGACAGCAATATATCAAGTGGCCTACCGGTACGCCCATGTAGAAATTATCTAGAATCTATTGTATGCTGTTATTAGTATTTTTGTATTGTATCGTAATTGCTGTATTCACTGTGGTCTTGGATATCAAATAACCAGGAGAATATTTATTAAAACAAATATGTTATCGCCTACACAAGATGTAATCTTGATTTGATTCGACTCGTAACTTCATTACAGTCATAGCTAAATAGCACCTCCAGGAGTAACTCACAAATCTCTTGTTTCGCAGAGAATGAGATGCGTGAAATTATGAAAAATTTTGAATCCCAAGATTTTCCAGGCTTGCCAAGGATTATAGGTGTGATTGATGGAACCCATATAAGGATTCGAGCTCCAACTGTAAATCCAGATGCATACATCAACAGAAAAAAATTTCATTCCCTGGTTACTCAGGTAAGTGTCACATTCAGCTGTGACCAACAGGTGAATCATGTTGCAATAATTAATGGTGGTTTGGCTAAAGTACAGTACATAGGTCCAGATTATATAGAAATGGAGCCCAGAACTTAATATTTTACAGAACTGATTAGAACTTCACCCTTACCCTAAGAGCTGCATACTCTTAGTATAAATGTTGGTTTACAGATATATGTGTTTATGTTCATTCTTTGTGATCTTGTGTCATAGGTAGTATGCGATGACAACATGGTATTCAGGGACATTCTCGTGGGCTGGCCAGGATCAGTACATGATTCGAGGATACTGAGAAATTCATCTTTGCTTGCCACATCAGCACACAAGTTCCCAGGAGACACACATCTGTTAGGGGATGGAGGATACCCATTGAAAAGGTTTGACAACACTTGGAGAATATAAAAGATGGTTTATAGCTACTTGCCTACAAGCCTCGTACATCATATTTACCCTTGTTTCTTATTTGCACTAAAAACCGTGGCTGTTGCTACTGTATTTTACAGTTCTAAAAATCTAGCAGTGTTAAACAGAGAAAGATAATACAAGCTTATGATTTAAATTTCATTTTTCTTTAGATGGTTGATGACTCCTTTTAGAGATAATGGGCACCTCACTGCAATACAGCGGAGATTTAATTCTAAAGTTTCTTCTGTCAGGTCTGTGGTTGAACGTTCAATAAGACTCCTGAAAGGAAGGTGGAGAAAACTTATATGCTTAGAGCACATGGATATGGAGTTGCTGGTTAAGCTAATCATGTCTGCATGTGTTTTGCACAATTTCTGCCTCCTGAACGACGATTTTGATGATGGATACTTTTTAGATGGTGGTGATGATGATGATGACGATGGCGATGGTGGAATTGGTGATGGACATGGTGCTGGCGGCCCTGGTGCACTGGTAGCAGCAGAAGCCAAAAGAGTACAACTAATGAACATTGTGTGTTAAAATGACAATAATATTAACCTATACTACCTCTGTTACACATGTATGTTTGGGCTCATTATACTGGCTTTACTGTTGAATAGCTTATACATTTTGTATTCAAATATGAACAGGTGGGCTGAACTTAACTTGTTTGCAAAAATTACTTCAATTAACAGAAATCAGATAAAAACAAAATAAAAGCTTATTGTAACAAAATAAACAGATATTTTATTTTTCCTTGTCTTATACATTATTGCCTACATCGCATGAAGCACAGTATTTTGATAGCATGCATAAAAGGGTTGTTTTTAACAGAGTAATATACAACACAAAACTACTAAATGTAGTAACTGTAAAAATGTTTCCTGTTTTCAAACCAAGATATCTGTGAAATATGATTAAGATAATTGAAGGTAAGCTTTATGGTCCATGTACAAGTACTTGGTTTACAATAACAATGAATGACTGCTTTTGGATTGTACACAACACTTGTACGAAAAGTACATTCCAATCTGAAATATCAAGTTGCTAAACAACAAGAAAAATTCAAATATCAACAGACATACCCAGTAACACAACAACAACAAGGGTGTCATAATTGGCTGCCAATGTTATTTCATTCTGCCCTTGAAATTTTACGCTTAGGGTTAGTCTAGGCTTGCTTTTTTTTCCATACAATTTAGGAGCCGATTAAAAAAAGCCTGCTTTTCTTCCTTCATTTCTTTCAAGAGTTTCACTTTTTCCTCCTCAGCTTTTTGCCGTTTCTCAGTGTACGTATGCAAGAACTCAAGCATTTCTGCAGCAGATGATTTACTCTTTGTTCTCTTTGGGGTTCTTTTCTTTTGCTTGATCCTTTTAACTGATGAAGAACTTGATTCATGGCTAGCTCCCTCGGTGGATTCAGATTCATCTATATCTGACTCTTCCTCGTTGCTGTCCGCTGCTCTTCGGCTGTTGCGGGAGTCGCTTACTCCAAGAGGTCCTTCGGTGGAGCTTTCTATAGTACAAACAGGGTTCACAGAGGCCTCCTGAGCAAGACACTGCGAAAGTTCGTCGTAGAACTTCCAGGTTTTCCGATCATTCCCCGTTTTGCTGTTGTGGTCTTCGATCTCGTTATACTTGGAAACTAGCTTGCCCCATTTCCGCATGCACTGCTCGCCTGTAACAACTGTACTGGACTTCGAATTAAAGTCGGTAGCGATTTTGTCAAAAATCTCCTTTTTCCTTTGTTTCCCGCCAAACATATGTTTATGGTCAGACCAAGAGGTGACTAAGTTCCTAACATCATGATCCTGCCAAGTCTGCAGCTTGTTAGACGTCATATTTTCCGGCTGATAGGGCGAGGGGGATCGACTGGAATCTAAAGATTCTAAAGAAAACAAAGCAAATAATTTGAAACCATTTTGAGCGCGAAAACAGGGGTAAAGTGTAGGCACCTTATTTTAAATATAAGCACTTCAAAAAGAGTACACCTTCCAAATTCAAATTACCTACCATTTTCATAAGAAGAGCAGTCGTGGCTCAGCATATGCTCCATAGAGGGAGTTGCGAATAAGCAACACGAACACTGGTACATCATCATTTCTGCCGCCATTTTGTTTACGAAATGGCGGTGATAATTTGATTGCCGTGGGCCTGGAACTGGAAACTATTACCGGGATATTGCAATTGGAACGGCAGAAACCACTCGGGACGTTCCAACCGGGAAAAAGGGACTACCTTTTGAGAAGTTCCACTATTTCCGGGAATTTTCCAGTCGGATGAACCGAAAAAACGATTTCCATTTACCCCCAAACCGGAATTTTCGGAATTTTTAACCAAATGGAAAGCGCCCATTGTCATTGAGAAATCAAAGATAACACCAATATTCTTTGCATGAGAGGATGGGAAAATGACATCAGATCCAAGTTGAACGGGATTCAGTTGTAGACGTGGACGAAATCTTGAGTGGAAGTAAAGGAGCACTGTTTTATTAGTGTTTAATTTCAGCATATTAGGTAGTTTATCAGAAGCGAACCACGATACTCTGAATAAATACTTCGGAAAGCTTAAAGATATTTAGGTTTACATGTAGATGGGCAAAGGCCAAAGAAAAATGAAAAAGCACAGCAGCTACACAACAATAATAATAAATTAACAATCAATTAATAAGGTATCATCTATGTCATCAGATATGGGAATCAATATATTAAGGTTTTGTAAAATATAAGCAGGAGTACCGATACTAAATGATACTAGAGGACGGTTGGAGCTGATTTTGTAACATCTGGGAACAAACTACGAAGGACTTCCTTATTGCATCGATTTAGGCTTCAAGAACCGTGACTTAACATTAGAAACCCGTTACAAATTACAACAGTTTTTCATACTGCCGTTTGTCAGGGGCACATAACGAGAAGTTTCGGGTGGATATCCGTTTTGTGGAGTGTAATTCGCCATAGGCTTTCGGCGTCGATTAAAAAGTGCACTTAGATTTCCGTTCACATCCACATTTTCGGGCAATTATTATTTCAGCTAAGCAATCCAAATAGATTGAATTCTTCTAGCTAACAAAAAATTCACTTTAGATAGACTTTAAACTCCACAACGTAGTCAAAAATGCCTTTCTACAGCTTTTGATTGATTTGACTCGTTGAGTGTCCCTGCATGCCGGGTTTGATGAAAGCTGGCACCAGTACTATTTGCTCCAGGGAAAGTGAAGCCGACACAGAAGACAAGATAGCGGTGAAATCATTTAATAATCCGCTTGTTGCTTTCTCAGCGACTACAAGCCTTCAAGAGAGTCGGACAATTTCAGATGTGTAATGTTTTTTCTTGTTAAAAACTGAGCTAGGATATTAGAATTCCAGCGTTCTCGCTGGCTAGACGGATAACGGCTATCCTCTAGCGTCAATGAACGCGCCAGCAAAAAAAAAAAAAAGAAGAAGAAGAAGAAGAAAAGGAAAGAAACCTGAATACAATTTTCCGGCAGCCACTCACAGTAGAAATTCCGAGACTGGAACTTCAATATAGCTATACAGATGGAATTCAACTTTTCATTGTTGAGTGTTTAGAACGAGAAAGAGTTTGAAGACAAGTGCTGGCACCGTGTGTTTAGAACTGATTTTCTTACATCGCTGAGCAAAAAATTTTGCCAGCTGTTGAAGTTTAGCTTATCAGGCCAAAACGTACTTTCATTTGCTGAGATACCGCAATATTTTAAGGTATTCAGCAACAAGTGTCGACGTCACAATCTTGAAATATGCTCACGGACCAGGCTATGCAAAACAAGGTGAACAACCGCTACTTCAGTAAAGTTTACAGCAACATCCACCATTGAAAACCTTTCGATATATCGACATTTTTTTTTATTTAAAGTTAACAAGCATTGAAATTTCTCTTTTACCTGCACTCGATGCAAGGTACCAATTACCAGCTTCAAACTCCAACTTTCTACAAACACTATTTTTGTAAGAACGGTGTTTTTGTTGCCCTGCGGTGCAACGGCCGTTTCAGAAAACCTTAAAGTCTAGTCTGTGCTTATCCCTCAGGTATATTGTTTCCAGCAAGGTTGCAGGGGTGGATCAAGAAAATCCAGAAAGAGGGCCGAATAATTAAATTACACCGCCTGATGCACAACACAACTTGAAAGTCGGTTGGTTATAGAAACCTTTTTCTAAAATAAGGGGAAAAGGGGAAGGAGGTGACCCCCTCGTACCTCGCATCCCTCCCCCTCTCTGACCCCGCTCCTGGGTTAGGTGAGACAATGTTCAGTACATCAAAATTTATATCAAATTGAAACACGGCGCCGTTGTTTGGATGGGTCACAGAGTCGCCCCTTCAGCTAGTACCTCTATGTGAGAGCCGGCGTTGCATACGCTTGAATGAATGAGTTTTACCGTTTTTACATCAAAAGATTTCCATCTCCTCTATGATCAATCAAATATTTCCCTTTATGGTTTTCTCTTTTCTTTCTTTTCTTCTTCTTTCTATCAGTTTTAGTTTCTTGCACTATTTTATTTTCAGTTTTTAATGAAACAATTATTCCACGAGGCTTTTTTGAGAATGAAATGATGAAAACCATCACTATTTCCAGCAAGCCCTCATAGAATAATTGTTTGGTCAGACAAAGTTATTATGCTGAAACAGAAACAAAATCACGTATACAACAGTCGTACAACAAGGCATGCATACTAGTGACTGAGGAAGCTTAATCTTAAGGGGGATATCGACGCATAAGCGCAAAGCTTTTGGAGTGAAAATAGCAGCGGGACACTCAGTTGGGGGTCCAGCAACAAACCCTTCTTCAAAAATAATGGTTGGGGGATGAATTTTATTTTATTTTTCCTTATACATTTATTACGAAACAACAATGTGAAAAAACTTTAAATACGTAACTAAATATAAATAAAATTGTGGCCTGGTTCAATAGTTAACTTTTCTTTTTCCGCACAAATATGCAGCTATTACTACTATGTCAGCATGTACTGTGCACACATATGGAAGAAACAAAACAAAAGTAACTTATTTTTTGCTTTTTTTAGGTTATGCTGTAATTACAATGTTCCTTCAAATTATCATCGACAAAAATGTTGGATCTTACTAATATCTGGGAGCGGTGAAACCGATGAGCTGAATAAGTCAAATGAATTTCAAGTTTAAAACAGCTTCACTATTTTGATCGGTTACAGTCTTATTTTAAGAAATTTCGATGGCATGGCATGGTATTGCATTTCTAAATGCGTTTCAGCCAATCTAGACTACACACAAATCGAAATTTCTTAATGGAGTAGGTACCATACCATCACGTGTTTGAGCATTTGTGCATTTGCTTTGCGGAGATTTGATAATTCATTTCTGCACCTGGAGCGTCTAGTACTCGAGTCTACGCACTTAGATATCTTTTGCTCGCTTTACTATCCCGAAGAAAAATTAAGGGACTTGCTTACAGTCTAGGGTGGAAAAAACAGTCTTAAGGGTTGGTTTATCTCGAGTTTCAAATGAATAATCATGAAAACAAAACCTGTTCCCAAGAATAGTTTCTTAGACCCTTTGATTTTCCAAGGTTTGTTTCTCAGTGCGAAAGAAATGGCTTCTTAGTGAGATAATGGTACTTTTTCAGGCAGCCATGACATATTGATTTCACCAATAACACAAGAAACGTAATCTGGTTTCCTGGTCCTCCCCCCCCCCCCCCCCCACCTCTTGTTCAAGAGGGTATTATCCTGTTGTCTTAAAGTGTCTATATCGTCTTCCGTTCTTTTTTTATGGTTCTGGTATGTGCTTAAGGAGTAGATAGCTGTTCAAAAAAGTTTTTTAGAATTTGCCCTGAAATCGTCGTTCAAATTACCCACTTGAACCACGCCCATCAAACTAGACCGCGCTAGTAAGGGGCACGGGTCTATTCCTGATTTGACGTCACAAACTGCTTTGCATGCATGTTTACAAAGACTAAATGCGATGCAAATCAGCTCTGTCAAGTTTGATGGGCATGGCTCAAGCAGGAACCTTTAACGATGATTTCAGGGCAAAAACATGGCAGAATTCAAAAAAAAACTTTTTTCAACATCTATCTACTCTTTATGTACATACCAGAACCACAAAAAAAAAAACAACAACAACAGAAGACGATATAGGCACTTTAAAATGATATTTTTTTTATGCCAACAATAAATTAAGACACAGGAGGGTATCATCGAGTAACCAACTCGACTCATTGTTGCCAGGACATTGATGCTCAAGACTATTTATGTCAGTCTGTAGCAAGGTAGTCACACCTCTGAAACCAGTATTGTATGGTGAAAGTGTATGCTGCACTACTCAACTGACTTACAAGACATCAGGAAAATCAGGAGCCAGCATACAACAATTGGCAATCCAATTAGGATAGTGTATGCTGCAGTACTCATCAAACATGACTTCAGGAATCAGCATAACCCACATACCCTAGACCATTTCAGCAATCTAAATCAAACTGATAATGTTAGCAGGAAGTCCAAGTAAACTGCAGTGCTATTTCTAGTCATCTGAAGAAACACATCTTCTGGGCATACATTATGCATTTGAACACATGCAACCGAGGCTTGGGACATTAGAGATCTGGGTGTATTGAATTTTACTTTATCCACTCCACACCGGAAACAGCACCTGTAAAACAAAAGCTGTTAGGCATGTGAACAGAAAACAATAAATAACTTACATTTATTTAGGTGACAAATGCAACTTTGGTTTGGAACAATTAAAAGTGATAAACTATACCTAAGATCAACTCCAAAATAAGGCAAGAGTAATTTTGATTCCACGTAGAGCTTGACACAAATTCAATTGTCATTGCTCATTTCCAGCCTCACAACTGCAGCATGGCCATCAAATAATGGACTACAGATAGGCAAGGTAACTTCACCTTCTATGCACCATAACCCAGCCAAAGAAAAGCCACCTAGGCTGACATTAGAACCCTGATAAAATGTATACAACATGACATGAATACTTGCAGTGTGAAAAGATTGAAATATACCGTAAAGAATATGATTACTTCTGAGGTAAATTGGTTCATTTCAAAATGCCTCATTCAATGAATTTAACCTAGCCTTAATTATGTAGTGTGAAACCGCTGTGTGCTGTGTACAACTGAAAAATGTATTTGTGTTTATCTGGTAAAGCATGTTAACTTACACCACAAGCTTCTGATAGACGAGCATCCAACAATAGTTTCATATGGCCTTCATAATCAGCTTCTGCAGAGGAGTGGACCTTTGTGCATCCAACAGCATAAAGCGGACATGGACGGCCCTCATTGACACACAAAAGCAAAGTGTGACAGCATTTTGCACCTATGTAAAAAGTTTTGCAATCATCCAGTATTAAATACAGTTGCAAGCAATGAAATCGACCCACACATTCATTAAATGTCAAAATCAATGATGTACCTTTCAACTTGTACCCCACATTCATTTGGGCAAGACACCATTTTGGCAACACACAGCTCGTCGTGGGCTACCAAATCATTATGAGGAATCTCTGTGGGACAAGATGGGCATTTCATCGTTCGATATGGACAGTTGATCAGATGTTGGGCAAGTTCACATTGATATGCACGAAGAATGCAGCCCCTGTCTTTAAACTTGCATTCCACAGCCTTCATGTCACACACAGGAAGGTGACTTGCAAGAGAAGACACTGGTCCAGTCCAGCGACATCCTCCTGGATGAGTGAGTGTTGATGTGCACCTCAACATTCTCTTACCAATGGCACCTTCAACAGCAAGATTTCTCACCAGCAGCCCATTAAGATTGCTCCTGTCTACAGGGCAACAGGTGTTGTTCACTTGCCATTCTGTAATGCACTCTTTACAGAACGAATGGCCATCTTGGCAAGTCACTGGGTGGTTGAAAACACCATAGCTGAAAAAAAAGGAAGTTAACAACTAAAAACGAAAAAAAAAAAAAAGAAATGCAGCAGGAACCAGAAATCACCCAATTCAAGACTATGTTGAAAATTGTTGGTTTCAAGTGGCTGTATAAATAATACTATGACATTGTGCTTATCCAACTGCATTGACATAGTCAGGTTTTACGACGAATATAAGGACAAAAAGGTCACTTGGAAATTTTGACAACGTTTTCAAATGAAGCAGGAGAAAGACAAGTCTTACAGCTAAAAATGAAGCTTATTATACTCAACCAGATACTGCACAAGAATTCATCATCAACGGCTTCAAGAAATAGCTCGGGAGCAAACCCTGTCATGACTTTGTACCAAGGATGAAAACGGAGAGATTAGAAAACGATTTCATAGCAGTTAAAACTGACCGTGAGCAGGCTATTGAACAAACTACGGTGTCATGATTGTCACGAGAACAAAATGGCGTCAGATGCAGTAGACATACATAACTTACAATTCAAAAAAGCACAAAACTGAGCGAACAAAAAAAAAATAAAAAGTCAAAAACATCAACATAGATCACAACTACTTACCCGAAAAAATACTTATAGAAAGAAGACGAAGAAAACAAGCCTTAAACGATACAGAACGGACCGAATACGCGATAACTGATTCATGACTTCCACACAGAAACACCTCACAATGCTCACGTTACAATGCTGAAGCCATGGCAACTAACACTTTTCAGAGTTGTATTACGTCAGGCATGGTTTTCGACCTATGACGTTACTTTTCGAAGTATTTCGTTATATTTATCGAAATATAATTTTGCCACAGATGGCGCGCCATACAAATAGGTATAGGTTTACTAGGTCGTTTTCCAGTGCACTGAGTTTAACTTCTTTGTTTTAGTGTATGGTGATGACTGTATGGCTGTATAGTCGTTCATACTTAAGAATGGACAAGAAGAGAACCTATATGCTGATGTACTGTCGGGAAGTGGTGAGTTAACCATCTGGATCTAATGTTGCAGGACATTTTGGTGTTTAAACAGAAGGTGGTGTTGCTCTACCATTTTCAAGTACACCGACTCGTTTATCTTTACGCGAGTCGGAAAAGTAAAAACTCGTGAAAACACAGCCGATATAAGTCAAAGTGTGGAAGCTTCAAGATGCATAGCATTCCACTAGAATTTCCCTTTTACAGCTCTGCAAACTTCATGATCCAAACTTCGGAAGAGTATATATAAGCACCACGGGGAAGTAACTTTCAACAGATTCCATTCAAAAAGTTACATTAACATTTCATCCAACACTTAAAAGTCAAAATCACATGAAAAGAACTTGAATTCAGGGTGAAAAGATGAAAAACGGGTTACCCATAATTTTTACAAAACTTGTTTTCAATCAGTTAATATGAAAAGAACGGAAAAAATATAGATAGCGAATTCTTTGACAACATTTGATCATTTTTTTCCTGATCAAGTTGTTCCGGAATATCTGCATCTCATCAGGAGATATCCATTTACGGGGAGTTGTACCTGTAAAACGGTTAACCTTTTATTTCCAGCTAACCTTTCAAATCATCTTTACCCGTGAATAATGAACACCTCGCACAATAACCGGAGGCGGTTCTTCCGAAGGCTTGTACTCGAGAGAGCTACCATTTCGTCTCGTCATTACTCTCGACAAGACTCGTTTTAGCAACAACAGAATTTTTAAAGCGGGGTCAGTCGATAAATCTCAAAAACGCACAAGTGTTTATCGGGCCTTTTTTATACCCTGCTTGATATTCAAGTCCTGGTAGGTCAAACATTGAACAACTGTATTTCCTTCAAAGAGAAATCTCTATCTAAGAAGAGAGATTTCAAAAGGTGGAGTGTACAGATGGAGTCTACAGATCTTCTATTTTCAACATCACTCTTTTCCCATCTTTTCCCTTTTCAGTTTTGATTATATCAACCTATGAATCGCAATGAAAGTAGAAATACGCCATAAACAACACGTTCAAACTAGCCAGTCATGCTTTTTAAAATTGCTCACTTGGTATGCCGTCTTTCAGTGGGAAAACTGGTCTCCTGCGAAGACGGTCTGTCGTGAGACACCAAATACAGTGAGAGCGGTCATCTGGCTTTGATCAGGTTAGATGCATTTGTTAGTGGTTAACATCAGTGTGGTAATATTTTGTTAACACAACATGAAAAAAACTTTTCGAGATGAGATGCTAAAACGTCGAAATCATAGCATTTATACGTGCTTACCATGTCGATCCCTGGGTGCTATGTATACATACATACACACACACACACACACACACACACCCACACATACATACATACATACATACATACATACATACATACATACATACATACATACATACATACATACATACTTTATTAGCATTCCCCGGGGGGCTTTTCAATACTATAAAGAAGCAAAGTACTTTATGATAATAGATGTTATTCATAAATGGCTGCCAATTCATTTCTTTTGTCCTTGTGCAAATTAGCCTACCAAACCTCGTTACCATGTGCTAAATTAAAAAGAATTCTTGCACTAATATGAGGCTTGGTAGGCTAATTTGCACAATAACAAAGGAAAAATAAAACAGCCGCCATTTATGAATAAGGTCGATAAATGAATGAAATTATAAAAAGCGATCATTAAAATAATTATCTAGCATGTGCATTTTCAACTTTTTTTCAAATGATGTATGAACTTTGTATGAACTTTGGAATCTAGGACGGAAGTAATCTTCGAAGCTTCGCTGTTTCCTTTGTCTAACCTATGACGTTCAAAATGTTAAAGAGAGGTTTTGTGCAAACGTTAATTTCTTTGTATTAACAACAGCACTATATTAGCTTTTATGTCTTAACTATCAACTTTTTTTTGACAGATAAGGACAAAGAAAAATGTTCTTGCACCTTACATTACTGCATGTGACATACCTGCTGTTCACTCTTCCGTTGACGTGGGCGTCAGGTAGGTCATTAAGCTATTAACATCTCCATGGCAAAATCACTCAAGCATCGAAGACACTGTTATGAACAAAACAAGCCACACGCTTACGTCGAGTGTCTTCATTAACTCCACACTGAAATCAGTGAACGCATTGACACAAGTTTCAAACTGGCCATGCATAAGTCGATCGGAAAATCAATACCTGATCTCTCAAGTGAAAGGAATCCATGGTGGGCCGAACTGGTTTTCGAACTATTTCGGGAGTGTTTTGTTACTCCGCGCGTCGCCATTTCCTTTTCTCATTTCTCACGGAGAAACACTAAGACTGAGAAGTAACTATTTATCGCCGCTGCTAACTTTAACGTATAATGTTTTCTGGAACTTAGAAAGCAAGCAACAACTACCGTTCTATTTTGTTTTTCAGTCCCAACTCCCACTGTCTGTTCAAAAGATCGAGAATTTGGATGAAGCAAACTGCTTTCAGTCTACTCAATCTGGTACGGTAACTCTGTCTACAAACCAAAACACGGTCAAGCAGGGCCAAAAGTCCTTAAAATGGAAAATAACTGGTGCTTCAACGCTAAGAATACTTTTCCTTACTATTATACCTTCAAGCATTCCTATAATAAATGGCTCAGACGAGGTGGCGTCAAAATATGGCTGTACAAAGAAGATGCTTCACCCGGAAAATCCCTTAAAGTGGAATTCAGAATCGCTTTTATAGGTACACAAACTCTCGCTCAATTTTACGTCAATCTCCATTTTCAAGGGTGGAGAGGAATTTGGGTAAGGTTTTCAGAGTGCAAGTTGACAAGTAGTAGCTTCTCCTCGGGTAGAATCCGTGATATCACCTTTGTCCTGAGTGACGCGGACACCATCTTCACAGACGTGTTAGAGTTTCAGCGGGGCGTTGGCAAACAATCACATGATACAATTGTTCCTCCCATCAGTCCATTTGGATTGGAATTGTACGACGCAAGTAACACTTGGCAACGGACGTACTACTGGAGACAACAATCCCCTCCTGCATTGCCCACGACAATTGATGAAAAGAAGTTGACGAGCTACGAGATTATCAAAAGCCGGTTCAAGAACTGGTACTGCGATGAGACGAAATCATCGCCCAACTTCCCAAGGGCAAGTTTTATCAAAGGAAGATGGGATTCTCTTTTGCAAAGTATTAAAAGAGCACATTCAGATTACTAGGCATCAGTCTTCGATGGAACCAAAATCATCGGACCTCCTCTATTTTGCAGAAACTGCAGAAATGGCAAAAAATTTGGATTTATTATGGAAAAAATTATTTTGCCTTTGGCTCTGGAATACCATCTTAGATCTCGTACTGCCGAAATAGACAGTACTGTTACTGCTCAGCTGATCGCTAACCTAAACTCTGCTGACCAATCGGCGAACAACGATGCATACAAAACTATTGCCGGTGACAATAGGGACATGCAAAACACATTTAAAAGCTTTCTACCCACTGCAACCACCCTTACCAATGATCAGGTCAAAACTGGAATCAACTCTCTCAGCCATTATCGACTAAACAAAATCAACAACCTTCTCGATTACGTCAAAGAACAAGGATTTGCCGATGGAAGTGGCCTCGGATCTTTGGACCACGAAATGAACAATTATGGCGCTGGATTAATGCATACATTGTTTCTTGGCAGCGACTCTCTAAGCCAACCTTCAAACGGCAGATTGTTGGACCTCATACGTACAGCCAAATGGTACAATGACTTCGCAGAACTTTATCAATCACCAACATTTGAAATCAAAGGAACCACTGCTGACCGTATGATCACGCTACTACTGTTTGGACTCATTAGAGTGTTGGTGATACCAAAAGACACTGCTGCTGAAAAGAAGGCCAAGATTCGAGACATGGACGCTGTGCTTCGATGGATGGATAACGCCTTAGCAGTGAGTAAAGGTCTTGGGGGAGTGATCAAGCCTGACTTCACAGGACATCACCACAAAGCGTTTTATGGATCGGCGTATGTGCCATAAGCCTTGCACAATGCAGCTTTGGTTCATTACCTTCTTGGAAAGACGGAATTCGCTCTATCGACAACATCGGTAAACAACATTAGACGAGGATTTAAAACACTGCGTCTTATAGCTGTGCAGTATTCCATTCCAAACAGTGTCAACGGACGGTTCCCAAATTACGTTAACAAGGTGCTCATCAAGGCTGTATTACCAGGCTATGCTTACATCAGCGTTGAACATACTTCCATTCTGCCTACTTTGAAACCAACAGGAATCACTATAACCAATGTGAATGGCACAGAAATGTTCTTGCGGTTATATGATGAGAGTGACCCAGATGTGGAGAAGTATTTAAAAGATGGGAGAATTAGAAAGGGCAAATACTATTTAAACAGTTAAGGATCTCTGGACATTTTGAAGGCAGTAAGTAGATGTATTGATATTTCATTTTTGAAAGATCTGAAAAGCAGCCTTCAAGTTGCAAACTTTAACAAACGACAATTTCACGGATTTGCAAAACATGGTGAGGTTTCGAGAGTACGCACTTCTGTCATCTTGAGTTGAAAGTATGAAGAACAAAGTTGAATTTATAATCTATACTTACAATACTAATAAAAGCAGGCTTGACGAAATAATTAAGAGTGCAAGACAGTGTTGGTAAAAGCCGAAAAATTTTCGTTTTTCTTAAGTTTAGTGCGATCAACGTGTAAAAGGTCACCATTGAAAGTTATCTTAAGGCTACAAATTGGGGGTGTTTAAATAAGTCTATTTCTGGCGAAGGAATCTCTGATGATTACTGGTGACAGCTACGACTCTCTTCAGTATGGCAAAGATGTGCATTGGCATCGATGTCACAAAATCGAAGTTAACTCAAAAGTCAAATGCAAGCACTTGAAGAACTAAATTAAATCAAAATTAGATCATGATTCTTTTTTATTCAGGTTGTGTCCATCACCAAATCTAATGCCATTTCAGCAGAACCGTCCCCAGAAGGTCACTGGTCAAAGAAATTTGCCGTTCTGTCTGTGCATCGGCGCAAACAATGGGCTGTGTCTTGCAAAGGTTTCAACCGCTTCATTTGGGATTACGAAAGTAAGCCTCGGAAAGATTATGTTTGCTAGTCATGGCGCACTCCTGATTGCCAACAGTGAATCACAACTTGGCGTTCACGATGTCGACTACGGCTGGGACTGGGCTAAAGTTCCAGGAGCAACACCTATTGCGATTGGAGATCCAAATCTGAATGACTTAAACATAGGTAAAGCGAGGTTCTACAACCGACGAGGTCTGGCTAGAGGTCTTACGTTTAAAGGTGCAAAATCCTTGAAAACGGAATTTTTGGGATGGACTTTCAACACCCAGATTACCAATTGAAAGATTGGTGAGGGGATATCAAATTTGAGTTCAAAAAGTCGGTTTTCTTCTTTGAAAACTTGCTGGTGTGTTTAGGAAGTAGTATCAAGGCACAAGTTACTAAAACCAAAGTCATTCAAACAACTCTTTTTCAAGACAAGCTAGTAAATGGGGTGAATTCCTCCCTCATAAAAGTCAACAACGTCGCAAAAAGGTATGCAGATGCATTCCCTGTCGAAACACCGACTTTGCAGACAGAAGCTACATATCTCTCACTGATGCAAAAGGAAACTTCTACTGCATACCAGGTCCCTGCAAATCCATCTTGAAAGATTACCTGCAAGATCAGACCTCAAAGAACGATGATGGCAAAACACAAACAACAGGCCGCTACGGTACGGCATGGCTCCACCATGGTGCAACTCCCTCCGACACCCGTTATGAATACGCTGTTTTGATCCCAACTGAAACCTACCACCCAACATTAGCTGACTTGGCAACGGCCAAGGAAACACAAGGAAATGAAGTGTACAAATTTCTGCAGAAAGATGAGACTACCCATGTCGTCCGGTATCTCAAGTCACCAAAGTCATGAACCAGTCTCAACCATCCCATCACTAGTTATGTTATGTTTGCAAGAACCACAAGTCTTCCACGCGATGGTCCAATAAAGAAAGTAGGGAGGAGAAACTGTCTTATCATGGCCGAGGAAACTTCCCAGTATATTTTTCTCAGCATAAGCATTCCAAGCTTGAACCTTCCCACTGCAACGCGTCCTCTCACTAATTCAGATGACGTGGAGCAAGAGGAACTGTATCATTCATCAAGTGCGAAAAGAGAAGTAGACGTCACGTTAACAAAGGAAGTGCAGAAGAGCATCGTGTCGGTCCAAACCCCAGATTGCTACAATTCCAACGTGTGGATTCTTGGAAGTCAAAATGTTCGATTTTTGAATCTTAAGAATGGCCTTAGCGTAGAAGTAAATTGAAAAAGAAGTCAAGTCAGTGAAAAGCAGGCGAATCTGTAAGCTTAATTTCAGATGAACGTGACTATATATGATTCACTTGTGAATAAATGTTTAAAAGTGTGGAATGTACGGTATCAGTTGTTGAATGGAATAAAATAAAATAAAATAACAAGTTAACAATGGTTGTCGAATTTTGTCCGGTAACATTGACGAAGATGACCCATAGCTGTGCAAGAAGTAAGTTTTCCTGTGTTTATTTCAACGGTTAGAGTTCAGCGACAAATAAACAATACGTTACAACTAACAATAAACAATACGTTAAACATTTCTTTTGTGGTCTGGGTTTAATTGTTTCTCATGTTGTTCAGGTCTCCGTGCTTTTGATGAACTCTCCAGTAACGTTTAAATTTCTGCTTAAAAGACTGAAAGGCATGGCATAGATAGCAGGTCACCATCGTTTACAAGATAACAAGATATTAAATATTAAAACTGTAATAATTATATTAAACCATGAAGAGCAGAAAAGGGCACTGAAGTTCTATTACTCTTACGAAACTACATAAAAGTTACTAACGCACAAGTGAAAATTGAACTGCATGCAACATTTAACGAAAATTGGTTTGGCTAAAGTATGATTAAAGAATGAGTAGTAATTTCGTGTAATCTTTTAACCGAGGAGTTACTTCTTATGAAAAAAAAATATAGTAAGAGCTACCAGAGTTTAGGATAACCCACCGTAACGGAACTATCTCCTAGTGTGGCTGGAGCCCATTAATTCACAAGGTTAAGTAGCCCAACGCTTCGAGATCATCGTAACGTAAGGTGTATTCCCTGCCTCCTAACGATCAACAGGTTCCCATGCAAATATAGCTAAGAGCTAAGCCATGAATGACTTTGTAAGTTAATATTAAAATGTGAAAGGCATTTCACAGGCAACCAGGGAGGCCTATACTACAATGGTGTTATTTGACACCCCTTATTGGTTAGTTCGTGGAAATCAAACTGGCTGCAGCATTTTGAACCGTTTGCAACTTATTAAAGTTAGCTGATATGGCAAATAGCTTTTGTGAGAAGATATTCGAGGTGGCAATAGGCAGGCCAGTTGGCTACACTAAAAACGTGGCCAAGATGCTGAACTCCGTGAACTAACGAAAGCAACTGCTAGTTACTGGGTCATCGCCATTTAGGCTCTACCGGGCGTCCATTCACCAGCCCTGATTCACGCCAAAATAATAAAAGCTCCATAATATTCGCGCAGATCCTCTGACTACCAATTCCACCAACGTGTTTTGGGGTAATCATGATTCTTAACCTCTTCACGGGAAGTGCATTCATAGCAAATAGCACTTGCATGTAAGGTCAGAAGGGGAAATCCGGTTAATTTCTTTATGAAAGAGCTGACGGCTCTAAAATGGAACAACAGAGGATAACAATGATTCTTTACGATGTCATATAAGTTGCCACTACACCACTATTCATAGAAAGCAGACAAGTGCTCGTCTGTTAATTAGTAATCATAAACCTTAACCCCCAGCCACCTTGACATCTTAACTTTTCCCACTTTTTTCACATTTTTCATAAAAAAAATCTGAATATCATTAACGTTTCTGAAGCATTCACGAAACTTCTCACTGTAAAACTAAAAACCTGTTTTTCCATCCTTGAGTAAATTGCTTTAAACCGCTAACAGCCAAACAAAAAAGAAGTTAATTTTGAAAAAAGGAACCGTTTTCTATCGGCGAGTGTTGCTTTAAATCGCTAACATGCAAAAAATAACCTTCAAAATGCATAAAACTTACTCATAATGGCGCTTCACATCTCACCAAGTCGACCTTAAAAACACCATCATGGGAAAGTGACTTTCAACAGGTTCCTCCTTAATATTTCATCCACACACTTTACGATAACAAAAATGTTTCCCTTAATTCTATTCAACCAGTCAACAATTAAAATATTTTGAAAAAGTATAGATAAAGGCTCCTTTTCTTAATAATAAAGTAACATTTATTTCCGAGCAAGTTGTTTTAGCGTCTGACTAGGAGATATCCATTTACGGCCGTGCAGATGTATGTGTGATTTATTCTCTGTTGATCTTTCAAACATTTTTAGTCTTGAATAATGAATACCTCACGTAATAAAGAAACTGCTCTCATGAAGAGTTGTACTTGAAAAAGCTGCCAGTTCTTCTCTTCATCGCTCTCGATGAAGACGTCGTCTCTTTTCGGATACAGCGGAATTTTTTAACGTACGGTTAATAACAACGTCTCTATTATACCCTTGAAGATTAATATATTAAGAGATATTTACAATAGTATATATACTAATATAGACGACAAGGTACTGTTCAACAATCAACTTGATGTTCATGTTCTGGTATATGAAAAAGTCAATACCTGTTAAGCTAAATAGACAAATCTCTACGCAAAGAACGGCAGAGCGCAGTAAACTGATTCTGGTTATTGACAACTTTTTTTAAACATTTAAACATGGTGCTTCTTCTTTCAGTGGAAAACCGGTGTCCTGCGAAGAAGGTCTGTGGTAAGACCCCATCAGGTTAGACGTACATGTTAGTGGTCCACAGCTCTTTGAACAAAATTTTGCTGCTTCTCAATACGTTGCTTTTGAGCTGCCAAAACGTAGAAACCATAGTGTCTTATAGCTCAGCATGTTCGTTACAAGTCCAGCCTAAAAAGAAAATCCTTTTCAAACTAAGAAGGGGGCATGCTATTCGAAACTGTGGCATGGCATTTATAATAATTATGACAGTGAGATTCTGATCAAACATCTTAGCACCATATAAATCTCCATATCTAATACATACCTTATTTCGACAGATAAGAGCAGGCAAGACAAAATGGTCTCATACCTTGCAATACAGCATCTTACATACCTGCTGTTCACTCTTCCCTTGACTTGGGCTCAAGGTAGGTCACTCAACTATTAAAATCTGCTTGAGAAACTGATCAATCAAGCATCAAATACCCTGCTCAAAACAAAACGATCCGCCGCGCATGCTAAAGTACTGCATTTCATTGAACTCAACACTGGAATCAGCGATGATAGTGAAATAAGGTTTAAGCTGGTTTAAAAATGTTCTTAACAGGACATTTTAGATAGCATCAAGCATTCGGTCGCACACGTTGAAAAATTAATTTCTTTTCTCATGAATACCCATTGGCAAGAAAAAATACATGATGTAGTTATTTTTCACGAGCGGTCCCTGCAATTTGACCAAATTAATGAAATTAATTTACTTTCGTGTACGAGTGGCCCAATTAGGCATAAAATAATCGTGAAACTGACCTCTATAAACTTGAATTGCGCAAGCATATCGAATGCACACAAAGGAAATTAGACACTTTGTATAAATAGCAAGTTTTTTTTTTATCAGACATCAATTTAGGGACAGTAAAAGAATTGACAAAATCCTAAAACATTTCGATCTCAAAGCCATATTCTATGACATTATTTAACAGGTGCCATATAAATCCAAACGATTTAATTCTCGCTAAATCATGAGATTCATTCAAACATAACTTAGAACTGACCTTTTGAAAAAATCTTCAACATTGACGAATTGGCCTTACTTTGTTGAATTACCCCATATTCCAACACACGTGGAAATTTGTTTGTGGAGAGAGAAGAGCTCTTTCTGCTTGGTGATCTCTCAACTTGCTTTATGAAATCCAGTTATTCAGTTTCGTTTTTGCCAAAAAAGACACAATTACAAGTTGTCCTGTGAGAAATGCTCAGTTCTACTTTCGCAAAGCACAGTGCAACCATACAGCCTGTATCAGATTTGGGGAGCAAATTTAAAACAATACTTTTCCATGCTTTTACCAAGCCGTCATTTCGTTTCCAAACGTACTCAAGTTTATCAATGAAATACCATTCTAAAACCAAAAAATTTGTATATTAATCCTTTGCATACCAAGTGGATGCTATTTATTTTACCAGAGTTTTGGGCAATAAATAGTCTGGGACTCTTAACGTCCTCATATATGCAGTTATTAAGAAAATATCTGCCGTCTTGAAATACTGGGGACTCAGGCTTTAGTGTCACGTGATGTACATGGGTTGCTGTTGTTTGTCGAGTGAGTGGAATCTCTCGAGTGTAGTGCGATTGTCAGTTTTAGAGTGGTTTTCTGAGCCATTTTCCACTGCAGAAGCCCCCATGATGGCATCATTAACCTAGAATGTGGGTAGAGGCGAGCCTTTGCAAGAAACCAGAGGTGAGAGGCGGTTGACGGAGATGCCAAAGTTGTTTTGATTTAAACATGGCCACTCAAATAATGAAGCTGTCTCTATAGCCGTTCTCCAGTGGATTTCACCATCTACCAAAGCAAATTGGTCTAGTTTTGACTGCTAAAAAAACTCATCGGTGCAGTATTTTGCTGGTAGTACGGGTTGGCTCCATCCTTACGAAACAACTATGAAATGAACCAAAGTACAGTTCTATGTTCGCTGCGTGATTGAAGCTCCCAGAATTCTTTTCGGTCGTGAACGAGACAAGTTAAGACACACGAGATTGGCTCTCAGAAACGGGCTAAAGCGTGGCTGGCAGAAAATGTGAAAGAAACTTTTCATGGCAGATACCAAGCGGAGAACTTGAGGTTTGTCATAAATTTAGAATTTGGTTTTTCAACAAAGTTTTGGATTAAAAACTGCACGTCAAAACAGTGCAATTTTTGGTGTCATTCTTCGGCCGAAAAATTAGTATTCTCGACTTTGTTGCCAACGAACAGTGTCATACAGCAGAAATCCGGAGTTTTAGGCAATCTCTTAGCTGTGGTAATGAGAAGACACCTGTTGGTGCAATCCACTTGTTATCATGACTTTGTGATTTAAGTTAAACAAGAAGGAAATCAAAGCAAGAGTGGTGTATTTATCTGGACATATATGTCCAGCTGGTACGTTAAAGGCTAATGTTCAAGGAATACCAAGCTCCGAGACAAGAGGGAACCATGGTGCACTGTAAAGGCAAAACAACCGCATTGCAATGAGGACACCAGGTAAAGTCGGGAAGGATGAGGAAAGCTGTCGTGATATTGTGATCTAAATTTATGCTAGAACAGAATTTAAATAAAAGTCCAACAGCTGATCGCGATTTAACTGAGCATTTATTGAGGTTTTCAAAAGAAACTCTGGGCGTTTTTCAGATTTTCCACTCTTTTCTTCAGTTTTAGCTTCCAGTTCCAATTCTAGTTTTTTTTTTAGTTTTCAGATATTCGAGACCCCATAGGAACCCTACAGCTTTTTTAAGGTTGGCTCTTTTTTAAATACAAGAAAACGTAAGACAAAATTGAAAACGAGAAGGTTTAGTCCGAAGGTCCGTGTGGTATTCAAATTTCTTTGTTTGTTTCTACGGGCGTTTCCTTATTCATACTCAGTGGTCCACGGCATTTTACCAGTTTACGCATGATGTTGGGATGACAAGAAAAAACACAAGATGGCGTATTAACTATTTTAGTGCTCTTTCCCTAATTAAATACAAATGGCATATGTTCATTCGTCAACAACCAGCCAAAGGAAAGAACTTAGGTCGACACTCGGAATGAACTCCTAAATACAAAAATAGCGCTAAAAGTTCTCGCGATTACTTCAGCGACTAAGTGTATAGTGTCGAGAAAAGAGACGCATAAGGGACTGGGGTAAATCCAAGAAGTAAGCAAAACACAGCTACCATGTTGTGACAAATGATATTTGTACTCCATATTTGAAGGGGCACTGTCACGGAAATTCTCGTCATAAGTTGTTCAAATCGTGAGGAAGTACTTTTTCTATTACTTGATCGGCCCGAATAATACGAAGAAGTAGATTTCTAGTTACTTCTTGGACGGAAAAGGAAGTAGTATTAATTTGAAAAATGTTAACCTTACTTTTTTCAAGTTGCAATGCATTTCCTCCTCATCATCCATGGCCATACACAACCGCAAAAGTTTCAATGCACATATTAAGTACCTCCTAGGAAAAGTGCATAAACTTTTAAGCGTTCCACTTTGCAAACACGTTTGGGCTCAGACCCAAAATACGTGACAGTGCCCCTTTAAGTAAGATATTGTATAATGCTCACGATCTCTTTGGAATTCTCTGATTCGGTTCCTAATTCCATGACGTACAAGAAAGAGGAAAAAAGTATTTTTAACGAGACTTTTATCCCCCAGGGTTAGAAATGGGTAATTTTAATCTCTCATGTGCTTATAGGCTCAAAAGGCAAGTATCACCGACCGTTCTGTTCTTTTTCTATTCCTTTCCAGTCCCAACTCAGTCTGTTTGTACAAGTGGTCATCTGTTTGACTTCGAAGACGTGAATGAAGCAAATTGCTTTCAGTCTAATCCACGTGGATCGGGTAGAGTAACTCTGTCTTTAGACCAAAAGACCGTCAAGCAGGGGCAAAAGTCATTAAAATGGCAAACGACTGGTGCCTCAACGCTGCGACTTTATTCCGCCTCAACATTCACTATTCCTGACAGTTGGCTCGGACGAGGTGGTGTAAAAGTGTGGTTGTACAAGGAAAACGCCTCACCAAGAAAAAACCTTAAAGTGGAATTCAAAAACACTGCCCAAGGTTCAGCTACTATTGTCGCTCGGTTTCAAGTAAATCTTGATTTTCAAGGGTGGAGAGGAATGTGGGTCGCGTTTTTCAGAGTGCAAGTTGAAAGCAGTAGCCTTGTCCTTCAGGTTGCGTGTTCAATGATGTCAACTTTGTCCTGAATGAAGCCAATACCATTTACGTAGACTTGCTAGAGTTTCTGCGGAGCGTTGGCAAGCAATCACGTGATAAAATTGTTCCTCCCATCAGTCCCTTTGGCTTGGAATTGTATGACGCAAGTAACTTTTGGCAAAGGACGTACTACTGGAGTCAACAGTCCACTCCTGCATCACCCGCGACAATTGATCAAAAGAAGTTAAAGAGCTTGGAAGTTATTAAAAGCCACCTCAGGAACTGGTACTATGATGAAACGAAAGCATCGCCCAGCTTCCAAGGGACAAGTTTTATCAAAAGAAGATGGGACTCCCTTTTGAAAAGTATTAAAAACGCGCATTCAGAGTACCAGGCATTAAGTTTCGATGGAAATAAAGTCATCGGACCTCCTTTGTTTTGCAGAGACTGCAGAAATGGTAAAAAATTTGGATTTATCATGGAAAAAATTCTATTACCTTTGGGTTTAGAATACCATCTTAGATCCCGTAGTGTCGAAATAGACAATACTGTTACCGCCCAGCTATCTAGCCTTAACTCTGCTGACCAATCCATGAAGAATAATGCATACAAAACTATTGCCGGTGACTACAGCGGAATGCAAAATACATTTAAAAGCTACCTACCCTCAACACCATCCCTACACAGTGATCAAGTCAAAACTGCAATAAACTCTCTTAATCTTCATCGACTAAAAAAAATCAACAACCTTCTCGATTACGTCAAACAACAGGGATTCGCCGACGGAAGTGGCCTTGGATCTTTGGACCACGAAATGAACAAGGATGGCGCTGGATTCATGCATACTTTGTTTCTTGTCAGCGACTCTCCAGGCCAACCTTCAAACGGCAGATTGTTGGACCTTATAAGTACAGCCAAATGGTACAATGACTTCGGAGAAGTTTATCAATCACCAACATTTGAAATCAAAGGAACCACTGCTGACCGTATGATCACGCTACTACTGTTTAGACTCATTATAGTGTTGGTGATGCCAAAAGACACTGCTGCTGAGAGAAGAAGGCCAAGATTCGGGACATGGACGCTGTGCTTCGATGGATGAATAACGCCTTGGCAGTGAATGAAGGTCTTGGGGGAGTGATCAAGCCTGACTTCACAGGACATCACCACAAAGCGTTTTATGGATCAGCGTATGTGCCACAAGCCTTGCACAATGCGGCTTTGGTTCATTACCTTCTTGGAGGAATGGAATTCGCTCTATCGACAACATCGGTAAACAACATCAGACGAGGACTTGAAACGCTGCGTCTTATAGCGGTCAAGTATTCCACTCCAAACAGTGTTAACGGACGGTTCCCAAATTACGTTAAGAAGGTACTCATCAAAGCTGCATTACCAGGTTATGCCTACAGAGGATACTTCACAAATTAATGTGATCAAGTAAGCTGAAGCCACTCAAAAGGCACTAGGGCCACATGCCTACATAAGCGTGTTACATCCTTCCACTTTACCAGCAGTGACACCGACAGGAATCACTATAACCAATGTGAAAGGCGCAGAAATGTTCTTGCGGTTATATGATGAGAGTGACCCAGATATGGAGAAGTATTTAAAAGACGGGACAATTCGAAAGGCCAAGTACTATTTAAACAGTTTGGGATCTCTGGACATTATGAAGGCAGTAAGTAGAAATATATTTTTGTCATGATTTAAAAAAGATCAGGTCTTTTCTAATAATGACATAAAAGCCGATAGTAAACTTCATATTTTTATCAGAAATTGGTGCTGTTTAGACAATTTAACTCCTGGCGAACGAACGTCTGATGTTTACTTGTAACGGCAACGAATTTATTTTTCAGGATCGTCGATTTGAAACGGTGTCCTTACTATACTAATCATTCAATGCCTTCTTCTCTTTTTTTTTCATTTGGTTACCTATGTTTTAAATCTCACAGTTAGGTCATAATTGTTTTCAGGTTGTACACACCGCTAATTCTAAATGCATTTTAGCTGAATCGTCCCCATAAGGTCACTGGTCAAAGAACTTCGCCGTTCTATCTGTACACCGGCGCAAGCAATGGGCTGCTTCTTGCAAAGGCTTCAACCGCTTCATCTGGGACTACGAAAATAAGCCGCGTAAAGAGAACATTTACGGAATGTTTGCTAGTCATGGCGCACTCCTGATTGCCAACAGTGAATCACAACTTAGCGTCCATGATGTCACACACGGCTGGGACTGGGCTAAAGTTCCAGGAGCAACAACGATGGCGCTTGGAGATCCAAATCTGGATGATTTAAACATAGGTAACGCGAGGTTCTACAATCAAAAGGATCTTGCCGGTGGTCTTACATTTTTAGGTACAGGATCCTTAGGAAACGGAATTTTTGGTATGGACTTTAAACAACCAGATTACCAATTGACTGGTTGGCGAGCAAATATCAAATTTGAGTTCAAAAAATCGGTTTTCTTTTTTTAAAACTTGCTGGTGTGTTTAGGAAGTCACATCAAGGCACAAGACACTAACAGCAAAGTCATTCAAACAACTCTTTTTCAAGACAAGCTAGTAAGTGGAGTGAGTTCGTCCCTCATAAAAGTCAACAACGTCGCAAAAAACTATGCAGCTACCTTCCCTGTCGAAACACCTACGTCTGCAGGCAGAAGCTATACGTCCCTCACTGATGCAAAAGGAAACTTCTACTACATACCAAGTGCAAGCAAATCAATCTTGAAAGTTCAAGTGCAAGATCAGACCTCTAAGACCGATGATGGCAAAACATCAACAACAGGCCGTTGCGGTACTGCATGGCTCAACCATGGTGCAACTCCGTCCAATAGCCAATATGAGTACGCAGTTTTGATCCCAACCCAAAGTTACTATGCAATATTAGCTGACTTGGCAACGGCCCAGGAAACACAAGGAAACGAAGTGTACAAAGTTCTGCAGAAAGATGAGACTGCCCATGTCGTCCAGTTTCTCAAGACACCAAAGTCATGGACCACACTCAACCATCCCATTACTGGTTATGTCATGTTTGCAAGCGCCACAAGGCTTCCACGTGATGGTCCAATAAATAAAGTAGGAAGGGGAAACTGTCTTATCATGGCCGAGGAAACTTCCCAGTATATTTTTCTCAGCATAAGCATTCCAAGCTTGAATCTTCGTACCGCAACGGATCCTCTCACTAATTCAGGTGATGTGGAGCAAGAAGAACTGTATCATTCATCAAGTGAGGAAAGAAAAGTAGATGTCACGTTAAAAAAAGGAAGTGCAGAAGAGCATCGTGTCGGTCCAAACTCATGGTGAACCAGACTGCTACAGGCCCAATGTGTGGATTCTTCAAGGGAAAAAAGTTCGATTTTTGAATCTTAAGAATGGCTTTAGCGTTGAAGTGAAATTGAAAAAGAAGCCAAGTCACTAAAATGCGGACCAATCTGAAATAAACATTTCACTTGGTTGAGTTCTAATTATTATGGTATGTGTATTACACTTAGGAACAGATATTTGAAACTGTGCAATGTATGGCATGAGTTGATAAATGAAATGAAACATCAATGTAACGATGGTTGTCGAATTGGTTTTTAAACTTGTGATGGAGATGACATGAAGATGTAGAAAAAAAATTATGCCGTGTTTAACTTTTTTTTTATAATTCACTAATTAATTGGATAAAAAAACATGACGGGTATCATTTCTTTGCATTTTAAGTGAGTTATAGATCCTTATCTTCTTTATGAAACTTAACGATTGACGTCTACTTTGCTGTATAAACAACAGATCAGATGGTAACACATCGTTGGCGTACCCCTTAGTTCAATTACTTTTCTTCTCGGTAAAAGTATTATGTTGTCGAGTAACTCAATATCTATGGTCACACTTCGCTGCTTGGAACGCTGCAATGCATCAGGCGGAAAAGAAAACTTCGTTGAGGTAATTTTAGACCGTATTCAGAGTTAAATCGAAAATGAATAAGCCTTCACATTCTTTACGAGACGAAATTCTCACAAAAAAGACTGCAAGAGTTCAATGTTCAGTTAGTGGGGGGTACAATGTTAAAACTCACGTGATACAGAGTGTTTTCACATGACGTCACGGCAGCCATGTTGGTGTTCCAAAACAGATAAACGGCGGCCAAACTGGTGTCCCAAACTAAACCTCTGCATGGAATTGCACTCTATTTTTATGCAAATACTTTCTATTGTTTCAGTAAACCAACATGGCCGGTAGTCAAGTGAATGAAAACGCTCTATAGACGGACCCAGTTTTCGAAAACTTATCAGTATGTTAAGATGTAAGTTAAAAGAAGCGTGCAGAGTCACCTTAAATTTTCACGGAATCTCCTAGAAAACTCTTTTTAAGTTTAAAAGAAGTTGTATCTTATGACACTAAATCACAGCTCAATAAAGGAAAGTGGGGGTCTCCGAGCTCGGTTTTTCTTACAAGTTAACAGGTAACCTATTATGTCACTCTTATCGCCGTTTGTAAAAAGGTTGGAATTGTTAGTACTGGTGCTGCAAATTGAAGAGTTTCACCACAAAAGAAGCAATATCATGTAATGAAGTAAAATTAAAACCAAAACTTCGATCTGCAACAAGTTTCAATATTGCCAAATGACCTGTTCAAACTATCACAACTTACTTAGCTTACGCTTCGCATACGCTGATTAAGAACGAATATTGACGCAAACGTTGAAGCTGTTTAATCTGAGAAGAATAAAGGTAGCACAGGGCAGTACTGATACATAAAGCATCGAAAAGTCAAAATATTTTGTTTGGGACCAATAATTGACACACTTTATCGTATATACGGGCAGTAAAAAAATTATTCTGGAGTAGCCTTTCTTCCAAGCAAAGATAATTATCAATATATATGACAAATATATATATATATATATATATACATAAGTTGAAGGATTAAAGAGGACACATCGATTCTCTGTGACTCTGAGTTTCGCGCCTAAGCGCTCGTCAGACAGAACTTTATTCAACTGAGAACATGCCTTCTTATATACAAATGAGATGAGTGGCTAATTAATTCGCTAGTGTGATGATCTGCTCTACGTATGAAATAATCTACGTGTGAAATAAAGATTCTATTGTTGGTGGCTTGTGAAATTTGAAAGTTTTACTTAGCAAATTTCACAAGCCACCAACAATAGAATCTTTATTTCACACGTAGATTTAGCAAAACTGAAAAGAATTTGCTAAACATTATTTTGTTGTTCAATAATCTTTGCTCGTAAATTTGACAGCAGTTAAAAGAGTGTGATCCATAAATTATAATTTATATATAAGACCTGTGTGAAAGGGAATCCTTCCGCGAAAGTTCTGTAAAGAAATCAGTCAGCTGGGCTTATTTCTCAATGGAAATTTAAGTCATAATTAGCCTGTACATTCATGCCATGCGACATTTTATAACCAAATACGTACACCTCTTTGTTATAAAGATTTTCGTCTGAGACAGCAATTTTGGGTAACATTAAGTTCACTTGAGATATCCAAATCTCGAAAATGCATGAAAATGGTGGAGCAGGTGTCATCAGCTTAACAGAGGACGATTTGTCGAGTCATTCAAGCCTCGCTAACATCTGCAATGCAAATAAGAGCAACCTCAAGAACTTCTGCTTTCAACCACTCAGTAGGAATTCAGTTCAGTTAGCCCTCGAGAAACTAAATATTAGAAAGGCCTGTGGTTATGACTCCATATCTCCTAGAATGTTAAGGCTAGCATCAAGTGGCATATCAGATTCCTTAACAAAGCTTTTCAATGAGTGCATAAGGAAAGGAAAATAGCCTGAAGCATGGAAGAAAGGAGAGTGGAACCCAGTCCACAAAAAGGATGACCGGTTGGATGAAAGAAACTATCGTCCAATAACATTGCTAAGCACAGTAGATAAAGTTTTTGAGTCTATGATGAGCATACAAGCATACAAGTGAATAATCATTTTGACTCCAAGCTCGATTCCTGCATATCTGCGTATAGAAAAAAACAGCTGTGAAACTACTTTGCTCAGACTCACTGAAGATTGGAAGCTGGCTGTGGATTCTAAGCAATTTATTGGAATACTCTAAACAGACACGAGTAAAGCATTCGATTCCCTACATCCATCACTCATGATAAATAAACTAAAAGCATATGGCTTCTCAGAGGAATCACTTAGCTTGATGAGATCATATTTCTCCAATCGACAAAATAGAGTTAAACTCAATGGAGTCATTAGCAGTTGGAAGGATGCTGTTAGAGGATGCCCTCAAGGGTCATCTTTTGGACCCCTACTGTGGAACATTTTTCAAAATGATATGACGTATATAGTAAATAACCAGGCAAGCTTGTCGATGTACGCTGACGATCATCAGCTTTATGTAAAGGGGTATTCAGTTGACTGCGTGGAACAACTTTTAACTAATGGGGGGCACACTATATCAAAATGGTACAAAGATAACTTTTTGAAGGGAAATTATGACAAGTACAATTTAATGTTATTAGGCAGGAAGAACAAAAATGAGGACAGTCCATCTATCAATGTCAAGATTGATGAACAGGTTATTAAATCATCACCAGACTTGAAGTTACTAGGAGTAACATTAGATGATGAACTTAGTTTTAGTGCTCACATAAGTGATATATGCAAAAAGGCAAGTAAGAAAGTTGGTGTTTTAGTACGTCTTAGAAATATGATTCCCAGAGAAGCCAAGTTACAATTATATAAATCGGCAATTTTACCTAACTTAACATATTAGAGAGATTAAGATTGAGGTTTTTCGGCATTTCCCGCGAACCGCGAACGTCAAGAAGTCACGTGACCAGTGCCTTGCCGTCAGGTTTGCGGTTTGAGGTTCACGTTTGTACGGCTAGACCACGCTCTAGAGGTAAGTGATTTACCGCAAGGATTTTTGCACCCTAAAACATCACAATCCCACGTTTGAGAGGAAATACTACTTTTTAGAACTCTTTCGCCTATTAATTATCGAATTCGTTTTCATAGAAACGCAATTTTTAAGACAAAGTCTCAGCTAAAATAGAAGTGAACGAATGAATGAAAACAAACATGGCGGCCAGCTATTTGTTACCCGCGAATCTTAAGTCCCGAATACGAGCAGACAGCTAACGTGAAACCGCTAACCGCAAACCGCCGTTTGCCGTTTGCGGTAAGATGGTCAAACCTCGATCTTAAGGTCTCTATTGTCACATAGTGTGGCATTTCTGCAAAGCTTCAGATGCACGAAAATTAGAAAGAGTACAAGAACGGGCATTACGTGCTATATATAATGATAGGAATGCTACGTATAAGGAACTCTTAGAGAAGGGTAGACTCTCCAGTCTTGAGAACAGACGGTTACAAGATATACTAATTTTAATGTATAAGGTTAAAACTTCACTAGCTCCAGAGCATGTATGTAATATGTTTTTTCAGCAAGACAGGCATTATAACTTACGAAGTGATTTTCCTGTTCCTGGATACAATACTGTTAAGTATGGTAAGCACAGTATTAGATATTTAGGCCCACACATATGGGGCAAGATTAGCCAGGAACTACGCAGTAAGACCAGTCTTCAGGCTTTCAGCAAAGGGGTGCGTGCTCTCAATGTATCTGGCTTGCTGGACGGTACGTGTGGCTGCTGTGCGTGCTCATCTTAGATTGGTGGGTACGCATAGTAGCTTCTGCTGTCTGGCTGCCTTGTGTATTGGGGGTGTGCTCCCATATCTTCTATTTAATTCGTCTAATTTAAATTATCTAGACTGTTTAACTTTTTGAATTTTATATTCATGTTTCGACTGCTGCTTATATGTTTGCCCTATATTGTCTGTTTGCTTGTTTGTTCTATTCGATTGTAATAATTTTATATATTGATGTCATTTTATATATTAATGATATTTTAAGACTACATTTTTAATATTTTTACATATATTTATATTGTATTCATTTTATTTATTTATAGTGTCCACAATTAGCTTTTAGCTAAATACCTTGACACTTTAATAAAGTTTATGTATTGACATTACTAATTTTAATCTGGTAAGAAGTAGAAAATTTGAGAAGTGGATGGTTTAATGCCTCCGGTGGCAAAATGGAACACTGTCAAAGCTGACAAGTTATGGTAACAAACGTTTGTTAGAAATTCAGATAGGTTGTTTCATCCCAAAGTCAACTGGTTAAAATTGGTAAACTATTTTCACTGGTAACATTAAACGTGAATTTGACATTAGAAATAGACTAGGGTGAGTGATCAAAATGGATGAAAGAAACAGTTCACTAGTGGTTTTAGCATCTTTTTTATATTGCTTTAACCGGGCATTAAGAATAGAAGTGATTTTAATTAGCAAACCAGAACTGAACTTCAAGCAACAGAACGGAATATAGAACAGAACAGACAGAAATTGGAGCCAGCAGAACAGAAACTGGAGCATTATACGCAACAGCAATAGGAGTAACAGAACAGGAAATGGAAATCAAAACAGGAAATGAACAACAGAACAGAAATTGACGATGCTCCAATTTCGGTTCTACTGATTAACAAACCGAGTGGAGCCTGTGTGGGAACCAGTTTCCCCCTCCAAGAAAATATATTCCATTTTCAACATTTAATAACTAAAATTAAATAAGTAAATTTTATTTATTTTACTCTCGTTTTCAAGCAATGCCAAACGAAGCTTTCATTACGTCGAGCACCGGAGCAAAACGTCTTGATATTTTGCGTGAAAAATACGCAATGCGTCATTTCGGTGTTCCTTCACAATCTTGCTTCACTATTGCCGTTCCCTCGCCGATGCTTAGACACCGTCGCCACGTATCCGGATATTTTTGAATCCGCAACTTTTCCTTTCCGGATTCGCCTTCCGTCCACACTTATCCGGCGAATCCGGCATGCGAATCCGCAACTTTTTAAGTCCGCTCTCCAGAGTGGAAAGTTTTGAATACGCAGAGAATTTGGAATCGTGTGGACGGTCCAAGCAGGATATTTTCTCATCCGATGACTTTGCAAACTCAGAACGCGCATGCTCTGTTAACAATAGTCACAGAGAAGTCCCGGATCATTCTCGACCCCAGACGGGCTTGACAGCGGGAAGATTTCTGGGCAACTCTACGTAAGCGTCGCCAAAATCTACCTTTTGGAGTCTCACAGCACATGCTTGAGGTTTCCAACCAAGATGGCGTCGCTGTTTCAAAATTCCTTGCAGTATGCCTTAGCAAAAGGTGGTAAAGACTCTAAATTTCGCTTAAAGGTAGAAATTTCTTTAAGTTTTCAACCAAATTTTCTTATTCAACTAATTTTGCAAATAAATCGATGTAGTATACTGTTGAGCCGTAACAAGTAACCAGTTTTGGCTGCCCTCAGCCAGGCGAAGGACTAACTTTATTATTAAATATAAAAGCACGAGCCTAATTACTCGGGATACTGTAAGTATCACGAGTTATAAAATGTATTAGATTTCAGTCTTTTTTTTTTTCTTTTTTTCCTTTTTTTTTCCTGTGCAGCAAAATGCACAATACCATTTGGTTCCGGTGTTTTGATTGGCCAATGAACAATAGCAGGCACGTGGCGGTGTGTTCATTGGTTAAAGCAAACCAAATAGTCCAAAGGTCGAAAGGCTAACATCACGAGACAGTTATTTTGACGTTATGTAAATTTGTCGTGTTTGAGTTGTGAAGCTAGATATTTTAATACAGTAGTCTGTCCGCGTGAAAAGGTTAGCCGAGTTTAAGTAAAGGTTGGAAGCCTCGCACATGCAGTGGTTATCAACTTATCGATCTCAAAGATATCACAACTCGAATCCAAACGCTGAGACAGTTCTATATTTAGAGAAATCGCAAATTTGCTTAAACTTGTTTTTGTAATGTGATGCTTTCCACTTAATACGTGACCGTAAGAAAAACACTCAAGGTTAAACAATTCACTTCGACCGTCTGAACAAATTTTCCTGCACATATCTTTGTAAAGTTTTTGAAGCTAGATTTTGATACAGTACTGTTTGTCCGCGTGAAAAGGTTTGCCGAGTTTAAGAAAAGGTTGGAAGCCTCGCACGTGCTGTGAGTATCGACTCGAATTAGCACGTTGTGACAGTTCTATATTTAGGAAATCGCAAAGTTGATCCGGGTGATATCATATCTCGATGGCTGTGACGATTCTATATTTAGAGTCTTGGTTTTCACGTGACGTCAGGAAACACTAAAATTAAACATTTAGATTTTTTTATCTTCATCAGGTAAATGATGTTTTAAGGATATATCTGCTGGCCTGTTTTCAGCCAAGTAACACGCTTTGTTTTGAAAATAGAGCAGTTTGAATTTCAAGCTTTTTACAATGCGTGACATCTGGATTGCTTCTGAGAAACATGTCACATACGCGGAAAAGATTCGCCTTGTGTTTTCAAGCTCTGAACAATATGTTAAGAAAAGTGTCTGTGCGAATGTTTTCAAGCTTAGCAGGGAGAAAAAATGCTTCGAGAGAGCCAGAGTAGACTACAGATGTTGCCACTTATTTTGGAGGTAAACAACGACAGCTGACAACGAATATGGTAGCAACTCTCAAAACAGTTTAACGCGCTTTTCTCGTACGTGAACAAAAAGGCTTTGTGCGAACCCAAAAGCAAACCCGTAGCCGGATAGTTTTCGAGAATCAGAAAGCGTGCGTCCGGCTTCTGCATCACAAACGTATCCCGAGTAAACGCTCATAGAGCGTCTTGTGTGAATAAGCTAATCTGTGACAATCAATACGATCATATATAACTGAAGCAACGGCAAGTTATGAAATTGGCATTGCAGAGTTTTTTAGGAGTTTCACTCATGTTTGGTTTGTAAACTTTTTTACCAAGCTAGTTCGCTTCACAAGAGTAACCCGCACGCTGTAAGTCGAGTTTATCGCGCACACCGAATTGGCCAATCAGAAGTAATTTCGTGGTTTGAACTGCAACCAGTCAAAGCTAGAGGCTTATGTAGAGTTGCCTAGAGCTCATCCCGCCGTCACGCCCGTCAGACATGCGCAAAAGGGAAGAGCTCTGGGTCGAGAATAAGACCCGGCATTCTCGACCCCAGAGCTCTTCTCTTTCGCGCATGTCTTGGGTCGAGAATGGAGTTCCGGATACTAGAACGAATCCGGATACGTGTGGACGGGCAAATTCGATTTGAATACGTTACGTGTGGATGCGAAAATGTTTGAAACCGAAGAGAAAAAGTTGCGGGTTTAAGGCGCTTGTGTCGCAACGCTATTACGAGACAAGTTGCACGAAGCATTGCACAAAGTGTGACATTCCCTGCAACAGCCAAAATCGTTGCAACTTGTCTCGCACCAATTTTGGCTGTTGCAGGGTATGTCACACTTGGTGCTATGCTTCGTGCAACTTGTCTCGCAATGGCGTTGCGACACAAGTTACACGAAACATTGCACAGTGTAACAGCGCCTTTAAAAATATCCGAATGCGTGTGGACGGGGCCTTAACTCTTTTCCAACGGACGTTTTGTGTTTCATTTTTGCAATTTCCGGAGGGTAGGAGGTCAAATCGATCTCGTTATCCCATATAAGGGGTTACCACGGAGATTTCGCTGGTCCACAACACCGAAGGCTCTATCTTTGTTGTCACGCTGGTCACGCTAGCTGTCCTTCATTTTTAAACGACCACTGCAATCTCGTACCCAGAGTCCTCAGGCTCTTTGGCCAGCGGTTAGTCGCCAGAAAAAATATCAAATTTTTTGATTGGCTGGCCCGTAACGGCTTCCATTGTTTTACCCCAGATTTTCTGGGAAAAGGGTGGTCAATTATCCCAGAGTCTCTCCGGGCGTCCACCCGCTGACCAAACAGCCCGAGGACTCTGGGTACGAGATCGCGATCACTGCAGCTACAACTCAGTACGTATTTGATTTATAAGTGTGTTTTTCGAGCCATTTTCCACCTCAGAAGCCCCCTTCCGGGCATCATAAAGCTGGATTGATGGGTAGAGGCAATCTTTTCTGGATAAAACCAGAGGTGAGAAGCAATTTCACATGACGTGGGCCGCCTAAAATGTTCGATCGAGTCATGGCGATTCACGAAGTGAAGTTGTGTTCCTAACCGTTCTGTGAGTGGATTCCGCGACCTCGCATTGCAATTTCGGCGAGTTTTGACTTGTAAATAACGCAATTGGTGCAATATTTTGTCAGCAGGACCGGGCGGCTCGATACGGTTCTAAAAAATTTCTGAAATAGAAATTGGCAGACTTTGATGATGCTTGTATACAGAATTCCCAGAATTCCTTTGGATCACAAACGCGAAAAATACAGATCAGTGAGAGCAACTGAAATCAAACGCGTTTTCCACGTCGCCCTAAAAAAGTGAGCAGGAAATTGTGGAACAGATGGTAAGAAGTGGAGTCGACGTTTGCTGGCAATGTAGACCTTTAGCTTTAAGAGGAATTTTTGTCTTAAAAACTTCAAGACAAAGTTGCGTAGTTTTCGGTGTTGTCCAGGGGCGTGTTTGGTTTTGAAACAGAATAAAAGGTCATATTCAATGAAAATTGGGAGTTTTGGTCAGTTTACGGAGCGATAAAGTCCACATAAATGAGCATTTAGCGATAAGAACAGTTCATTTCAACGACAGCACGGGGTTTGGGAAAGTTGCAGCTTTTCAAAGCACTAGCGGTGTTTATGACCAATATATTGGCCTCTCATCGGAAATGAGCCTGAGAAGAAGCACGATACTTTGAAATAAAAGCAGGGAAAGTTTGTGGCTCTGAATTGACCTTTCTCGTTCTTCCTAAGCGATGGACATACAAAACACTGAAGGTCGACTGCGTCGAAGATTGCATTAATAAATAACAATTCATGCTTGTCGAACTGGGCCGTCTTCTTTCATGTCATTCCTTTGCACTATTATTAGAGATAAAAAATTGTGAGTCTAAACCTCGTATTCAGCGCCCATAAAACTTCAATGAAAATGGCTTTTTCGTCCTGGAGTGTGTTCGGAATAACCAGTCAGAGCTGGAGCTTGCGTAGAGTTCCCCAGAGCTCTTCCCGACGTCATGCCCGTTAGACATGCGCAAAAGGGAAGAGCTCTGGGGTCGAGAATTAAAAGTTTCACCGCCCCCTCTCCTTCTACCTTTCGCTTTCTCTCCTTCCCTTTTCATTCGTTTTCATTCGCTTTCTCTTTCTCTTGCTGGGCATTTCCTGGTCTTCCTTTCGGTGGGAAAAGATTTGTCGAAAACTCTTAAGATCATAGAATTAGGTGGAAGGAAGTACAGGTGGGTCGTGGAGCAAGATTTTCATTCAAATTTTCGGCTCAACGTCACTTGGTTTTTCCGCGTTTTCTCCGGCCTGTTTGACGGAATGGTGCTCATTTGGGTAAGGTTTGAAAGATCTCTCCGTCCTACACATGCTACATGTAAAAGTGGGCCATAAGCATTAAAACTGATGACGTCACAAGCGTTACAAGGGACATGGTTCTGCGCGGCCTGTTTTGGCCGGCAAGGGTGCCAATGGGTTAAAATTTTGCAGCGAAATTTGATCCTGTTGTCACAAGGGCGAATTTGATTTGCGTTGCGAGGACTTGTTGTAGAATGGACGAATGTTGACGAATGTTGACGTAGAATGGACCAGAATTTAGGAAAGATCCCCGGAACCAGCAACATTAACGAGCTGCAAAAGATCGTCCTCCTAGGAACGGCACACATACTGAGAAGGTTTCTGTCCATCAAATAAAACTCCTCCCTGGTACCTCAGGACCAAGGATTGGCCCCGGTTCTAGGAGACTGTAGGAAGCAATTCATAGCACTGAAAACGATGATAAT
>JAEMWC010000369.1:45000-112500 GCA_016490735.1 Pachyseris speciosa
TCAATCTTCAGCAAATCGTCTCTGATTGGGTTCCTAATTAGCATGATGCTTGAGAAAGAGAATAATTATGCTTAAATCGCTATAATTACGAGTGAAAAGGTACTTAATTTTAAGGTATCATGTCTTTTGGAGCTTAGTAAGCAAGTGCCAACCACTGTTCCGTTTTTCTTTCCAGTCCCAACTCCTGGTGTTTGTTCAAAAGATCATCTATTCGATTTCGAGAATTTGGATGAAGCAAACTGCTTTCAGTCAACTCAATCTGGCACGGTATCTCTGTCTACAAACCAAAAACAGTCAAGCAAGGACAAAAGTCCTTAAAATGGCAAACAACTGGTGCTTCAACGCTGCGACTACTATTCCTTACTATACCTTCAAGCATTCCTAATGATTGGCTCAGACGAGGTGGCGTCAAAATGTGGCTATACAAAGAAGATCCCTCATCCGGAAAAACCCTTAATGTGCAATTCAAAATCACTTTTATAGGCATACAAACTCTCGCTCAATTTTACGTCCATCTCAATTTTCAAGGGTGGCGAGGAATTTGGGTTTTTCAGAGTGCAAGTTGTCAAGTAGTAGCTTGTCCTCGGGTGGAATTAATGATATCACCTTCGTCCTGAGTGATGCGTACAACATCTTCATAGACTTGTTAGAGTTTCAGAGCGAGGCGTTGGCAAACAATCACGTCATAAAATTGTTCCTCCCATCAGTCCATTTGGACTGGAATTGCACGACTCAAGTAACACTTGGCAACGGACGTACTACTGGCGCCAACAGTCCCCTCCTGCATTACCCACGACAATTGATGAAAAGAAGTTGAAGAGCTTCGAGATTATCAAAGGCCGGCTCAAGAACTGGTACTGCGATGAGATGAAAGCATTTCCCAACTTCCCAAGGGCAAGTTTTATCAAGCAAGATGGGATTCTCTTTTGCAAAGTATTAAAAGGGCATATTCAGATTACCAAGCATTAGTCTTCGATGGAACCAAAATCATCGGACCTCATTTGTTTTGGAGAAACTGCAGAAATGCTAAAAAATTTGGATTTATCATGGAAAGAATTCTTTTGCCTTTGGCTTTGGAATACCATCTTAGATCTCGTACTCTTGAAATAGGCAGTACTGTTACTGCTCAGCTAGCTAAACTAAATTCTGCCGACCAATCCGCGAAGAACGACGCATACAAAACTATTGCCGGTGACAATAGGGACATACAAAACACATTTAAAAGCTTTCTACCTACTGCAACCACCCTTACCAGTGATCAGGTCAAAACTGCAATCAACTCTCTTAACCTTTATCGACTAAACAAAATCAACAACCTTCTCGATTACATCAAAGAACAAGGATTTGCCGATGGAAGTGGCCTCGGCTCTTTGGACCACGAAATGAACTAGGATGGCGCTGGCTTCATGCATACTCTTTTTCTTGTCAGCGACTCTCTGGGCCAACCTTCAAACGGCAGATTGTTGAACCTCATTAGTACAGCCAAATGGTACAATGACTTCGGAGAAGTGTATCAGTCACCAACATTTGAAATCAAAGGAACCACTGCTGACCGTATGATCATGCTACTACTGTTTAGACTCATTATAGTGTTGGTGCTGAACTGCTGCTGAAAAAAAGGCCAAGCTTCGGGACATGGACGCTGTGCTTCGATAGATGGATAACGCGTTGGCAGTGAATGAAGGTCTTGGTGGAACGGAATTCGCTCTATCGACAACATCGGTAAACAACATCAGACGAGGACTTGAAACGCTGCGTCTTATAGCGCTCAAGTATTCCACTCCAAGCAGTGTTAACGGGCGGTTCCCAAATTACGTTAACAAGGCACTCATCAAAGCTGCATTACCAGGCTATGCCTACATAAGCGTGTTACATCCTTCCACTTTGCCTGCAGTTACACCGACAGGAATCACTATAACCAATGTGAAAGGCGCAGAAATGTTCTTGCGGTTATATGATGAGAGTGACCCAGATGTGGAGAATTATTTAAAAGATGGGAAAATTAGAAAGGCCAAGTACTATTTCAACAGTTTGGGATCTGTGGACATTTTGAAGGCAGTAAGTAGAAGTATTGCTATTTCATTTTTGAAAAATCTGGAAAGCAGCCTGCAAGTTGGAAACTTTAACAAAACGACAATTTGTCGGAATTTTGTAAAAGATGATGATGTTTCCACAGTACTTCTGTCATCTTAAGTTGAAAGTATGAAGTACAAAGTTGAATTTATAATATATACTTGCTAATAAAAACAGGTTTAGCAGAATAATTAAGAGTGCATGACATCGTTTCTCTAAAGTTTAGTATAATCAAAGTGAAAAAGGTCGGCATTAAAAGTTATGTTAAGGCTACAAATTGGTGGTGTTTAAATAAATCTATTTTCTAGCGAGGGAATCTCTAATGATTACTAGTGACAGCGAAGACTCTCTTTCTATTGATCATAGATGTGCATTAACATCGTTGTCACAATAAGCTCAAACACTAGACTTAGTTTAGAACAGGACAAACACCTCAATTGTAGTTAACTCAAAATTCAAATGCCAGCAATTGAAGAATTAAATTGTCTTCACAACTGCGACGGTATCTTTTAAAGCTACTAATAATTCAATACTTCTTGCCGTATACGAGAAAGTTAGATACACTTGATACCTCATAATTAGTCTAAGATCATGATTTCTTTTTTATTCAGGTTGTGTCCATCGCCACATCTAAAAGCATTTCAGCAGAACCGTCCCCAGAAGGTCACTGGTCGAAGAACTTCGCCATTCTGTCTGTGCATCGGCGCAAACAATAGGCTGCGTCTTGCAAAGGCTTCAACCGTTTCATCTGGGATTATGAAAGTAAGCCTCGGAAAGAGAATATTTACGGAATGTTTGCTAGGCATGGCGCACTCGTGATTGCCAACAGTGAATCACAACTTGGCGTTCACGATGTCGACTACGGCTGGGACTGGGCTAAAGTTCCAGGAGCAACACCTATTGCGATTGGAGATCCAAATCTGGATGACTTAAACATAGGTAAAGCGAGGTTCTACAACCGACGAGGTCTGGCTGGAGGTCTTACGTTTAAAGGTACAAAATCTTTAAGAAACGGAATTTTTGGGATGGATTTTCAACAACCAGATTACGAATTGAAGGATTGGCGAGGAAATATCATGTTTGAGTTGAAAAAGTCGGTTTTCTCTTTTGAAAACTTGCTGGTGTGTTTAGGAAGTCACATCAAGGCACAAGACACTAACACCAAACTCATTCAAACAACTCTTTTTCAAGACAAGCTAGTAAATGGGGCGCGTTCTTCCCTCATAAAAGTCAACAACGTCGCAAAAACCTATGCAGATGCATTCCCTGTCGAAACACCTATGTCTGCAGGCAGAAGCTATACGTCCCCCACTGATGCAAAAGGAAACTTTTACAACATACCAGGTCCCAGCAAATCAATCTTGAAAGTTCACGTGCAAGTTCAGACCTCCAAGACCGATGATGGCAAAACACAAACAACAGGCCGCTACAGTACTGCATGGTTCAACCATGGTACAACTCCCTCCGACAGCCACTATGAATACGCTGTATTGATCCCAACTGAAACCTACCATCCAACATTAGCCGACTTGGCAACGACCCAGGAAACACAAGGAATCGAAGTGTACAAAGTTCTGCAGAAAGATGAGACTGCCCATGTCGTCCAGTTTCTCAAGTCACCAAAGTCATGGACCAGCCTCAACCATCTCATTACTGGTTATGTCATGTTTGCAAAAGCCACAAGTCGTCCACTAAAGAAAGTAGGAAGGGGAAACTGTCTTATCATGGCCGAGGAAACTTCCCAGTATATTTTTCTCAGCATAAGCATTCCAAGCTTGAACCTTCCCACTGCAACGCGCCCTCTCACTAATTCAGGTGACGTGGGGCAAGAAGAACTGTATCATTCATCAAGTGCGGAAAGAGAAGTAGACGTCACGTTAACAAAGGTAGTGCAGAAGAGCATCGTGTCGGTCCAAACCCATGGTGAACCGGATTGCTACAAACCAAACGTGTGGATACTTGGAAGACAAAATGTTCGATTTTTGAATCTTAAGAATGGCTTCAGCATAGAAGTAAAATTGAAGAAGAATTCAATTCCGTGTAAAGAGGGCCAATCTGTAAGGTTAATTTCAGTTGAACATGATGATACATTATTCACGCATGAATAAATGTTTAAAACTGTGCAATGTACGGTATCAGTTGTTCAATAAAATAAAATAACAAGTTAAAAATGGTTGTCGTATTTTGTAACATTGACAAAGATGACCCATAGCTGTATAAAAAGTAAGTGTTCCTGTGAATATTTCAATGGTTAGAATTCATAAACAATACGTTAAACATTTCTTTGGTGGTCTGGGTTTAATTGTATCTTATGTTGTTCAGGTCTCCGCGCCTTTGATGAAACTCTCCATGCAGCAACGTTTAAATTTCTGCTTAAAAGACTGCAAAGCAAGGCAAAAATAGCAGATCACCATCGTTTACAAGATAACAAGATATTAAATATTACATTGAAAGTGTATTAAAATTATATTAAACCATGGAAAGTACAAAAAAGCACTAAAAATACTATTACTCTTACGAAACTACATAAACGCTATGCATGCAACATTTAATGAAAACTGGTTTGGTTAATGTATGATTAAAGGAAGGCCTTCCTGAATAAGAATGAGTAGTAATTTCGTAAAACCTTTTAACCGAGGAGCTACTTCTTATTCAAAAAGATACGGTAAGAGCTACTAGGATAACCCACCGGTAACGGAACGAACTCCTAGTGTGGTTGGAGCCCTTTATTTTTATTTCAAGGTTAACTAGCAGCCCATCACTATGACATCACCGTAACGTGTATTTCCTGCTTCCTTAAATGATCAATAAGTTCCCATGCAAATATAGGTAGAGGCGAAGCCATCAATAACAGGCAACGAGGAAAGGGTATATACTTCAATGGTGTTACTTGACAGCCCTTATAGGTTAGTTCATGGAAATCACACTGGCTGCGGCATTTTGAACCCTTTGCAACTCTATAAAGCTGATATGGCAAATAGCACTCGTGAGAAGATATTCGAGGAAACATTAGGCAGGCCAGTTAGCTACACTAAAAGCGTGGCCAAGATGCTGAACTCCGTGAACTTATGAAAACTTCTAGTTTCTGGGTCACTGCCATTTAGGCTCTACTGGGCGTCCATTCACGCCAAATAGTACCTATGAAAACGTAGAAATCCCGCTTTGAAGAGTCCGACAGGAGGGGATCGTAGGCCCTTGCATTTAATTGAATGTTTCTTGACTTGATACGTCGCCACCGTCATCTTAAGATCTAATTATTCGTAGTCGTAGTTTCCTCTTTATTCCCAACATTTCAAAAATCATAAAAGTTCCATAATATTCGCGCGGATTTTCTGACTATCAATCGACCAACTTGTTTTGGGGTCATCCTGATTCTTAACCTTTTCACGGAAGTGCATTCATGGCAAATAGCACTTGTAAGTAAGGTCAGAAGGGGGAATCCGGTTGAATTGTTTATGAAAGAGCTGACGGCTTTAAAATGGAACAAAAAAGAAAAAATGATTCTATACGATGTCATGTAAGTTGCCACTGCACTACTGATCATAGAAAGCAATCAAGCGTTCGTCTGTTAATTAGTAATCATAAGCTTTACCCTCCAGCCACCTTGACGTCTTAACTTTTCCCACTTCACATTTTTCATAAAAAAAAAAAAAAATCCGAAAATCATTAAGGTTTCTAAACCAATCACGAAACTTCTCACTGTAAAACTAAAAACCTGTTTTTCAATCCTTGAGTAAACTGCTTTAAATCGCTAACAGCCAAACAAAAAAGAAGTACAAATTTTGAACAAAACCGTTTTCCATCGGCGAATGTTGCTTTCAATCGCTATGAAGCAAAAAATAAAGAAATACAAATTTTGAAATCTTCCAAATAAATAAAATTTAGTCATAATGGCGCTTCACATCTCTCCAAGTTGACCTTAAAAACAGCACCATGGGGAAGTGACTTTAAGCAGGTTCCTCCTTAATATTTCATCCACACACTTTATGATAATAAAAAAAGTTTTCGAATATCCTCGCATTTTACCTTAATTGTATTCAACCAGTCAACCAATGAAAGATTTGGAAAAAGTATAGTTAGTGGCTCCTTTTGTTAATAATAAAGTAATATATTTCCGAGCAAACTGTTTTAGCTGAGAATACGATTGCATCTGACTAGAAGATATCCATTTACGGCTGGGCAGATGCACCTTTGAAAATGAGTTAACACTTTATTCTCGGTTGATCTTTCAAACAATTTTTAGTCGTGAATAATGAATACCTCACGTAATAAAGAGGCTGCTCATATGAAGAGTTCTACTTGAAAAAGCTGCCACTTCTTCTCTTATCGCTCTCGATGAAGACGTCTCCTTTCGGATACAGCGGAATGTTTTAAGGTACGGTAAACAAAAACGTCTCTACCTCACCCTTGAAGATTTAATATGTATAGATATTTACAATATTATATACACAAATATAGAAGAAAATCTACTGTTCAACAATGAACTTGATTTTCATGTCAGTTCTGGTATATGAAAAAGTCAATACATGTTAAGCTAAATAGACAAATCCCTACGCAAAGAACGGCATAGCGCAGTAAACTGATTCTGGTTATTGACAACTTACACTGACTGAAGCCCGTTTTCGAAGGCCATCACATTTCATTTTCAGGATAATTCTGCGTCCGCTGTTTTCTATAGCGCTTTTGTCTTTTTGTTAAGATATCAACCTATGAAACGCAAAGGGTGAAAGTGCAAATAGTGCCGATGGAAGACACGTCAGAAGTACTACATGTTTTAGATATTTAAGCATGGTGCTTCTTCTTTCAGTGAAAAACCGGTGTCCTGCGAAGAGGGTCTGTGGTAAGAACCCAGCTGTGGTGAGAGACATTACCTCTTTAATCAGGTTACACGTACTTGTTACTCAGCATGTTCATTTCAAGTCCACCCTAAAAAGAAAATCCTTTTCAAACTAAGAAGGGGCGTGCAATTCGAAACTTCGCTATGACATTTATAATAATTATTACAGTGCGATTTTGTTCAAACATCAACCTCTCCCTATCTTAGCACCATATAAATCTCCATACCTTTATTTCGACAGATAAGGGCAGGCAAGACAAAATGGTCTCATACCTTGCAATACAGCATCTTACATACCTGCTGTTCACTCTTCCCTTGACTTGGGCTCAAGGTAGGTCACTCAACTATTAACATCTGTTTGTGAAACTGATCAATGAAGCATCAAACCCCTTTTCAAATCAAAACGATCCGCACGCTAAAGTAGTGTATTTCAATGAACTCAACACTGGAATCAGCGATGATACTGAAATAAGGCTTAACCTGGACATTTTAGATGACATCAAGCATATGGTGGCACAAGTTGAAAAATTGATTTCTTTTCTCGTGATCGTGAATATCCATTCGCAAGAAAAAAAAACATGATGTAGTTCTTTTTCACGAGCAGTCCCTGCAATTTGACCAAATTGACGAAATTAATTGACTTTCGTATTTGAGTGGCCCAAATAGGCATAAAATAATCTCCTCGGAAACAGAATTGTGCAAGCATATCGAAAGAACACAAAAGAAATTAGACACTTTTTATCAATAGAAAGTTTTTATTTATCAGACATCGATTTGGGGACAGTAAAAGAGTTGACAAAATCCTAAAAAAATCTCGATTTCAAAGCCATATTCTATGACATTATTTAACAGATGCCATCAGTATAGATTCAAACATAACTTAGAACTGACCTGGGATTTGCCTTCTAACCTTTTGGAAACATCTTCAAAGTTGACGAATTGACCTTACTTTGCTGGATTATTTATCAGACATCGATTTGGGGACAGTAAAAGAGTTGACAAAATCCTAAACAATTTCGATTTCAAAGCCATATTCTATGGCATTATTTAACAGATGCCATCAGTATAGATTCAAACATAATTAGAACTGACCTGGGATTTGCCTTCTAACCTTTTGGAAACATCTTCAAAGTTGACGAATTGACCTTACTTTGCTGGATTACCCTACATTCCGACACAAGTGGAAATTTGTTAGTCTAGAGAGAAAAGCTTTTTCTGCTTAGTGATCTCTCGACTTGCTTAATGAAATCCAGTTATCCAGTTTCATTTTTCCCAAAAAGACGCAATTACAAGTGGGCATTACTAAACCACGAAACAGCGAAACGAAACACCGAAACAGCTTTTTTTCCTACTTTTTTCTCAAACACCGAAACAGCTATTTTTTACCACTCTGATGGTGAATAAAATAGACAGGCCAAACACGACTCCCATTGGTCCTTTGGTGTTATCTTTGACCTTCAAAGTTTGGCTCTTGCGAGTATATCTTACTCTAACATTCGAGGATCTCTTTTTCTCCCAGCCAGCAGTGTGAACTCCATTAGCCAGACTGCATGGTGCGTTTTCATTAACCCTTTTCCGTTAAACATCAGCCTGCATAGCAGACTTTTTGGTGTACGAACGGTGATTTAAAGACCGCCATTTTGGAAGCCATCCAAGGAGAGAACTGGGGACGGTCAGTGTAAGATATCGATTGGGGACTGTGGACCCGGACTGCAGACTGGGTATAAAACGAGGACTGAGTACAAAACATTGTACAAAAAGCACCGAGCAACGAAATATTACTGCACTCAAATTCTTGAACTGTAGGAAAGGTGCTTACAATTGCTGTAAATATTACCAGAGTACACAGAAAACCTACCTATTTTGACCTCGAGCTCTTCATGACAGGAAAAATGGCGATGCTTGTCGGTTATAATGTCATGTATGGTAATTGTGTTGTACCATTTTGGCACGGAAAACCGCTTGTTTAAACTACTTTTTTTAAAACGCTCAGAATTGTCTGATCGAGAATCCACTTTATTTGATTTATGTTCGCAAATACGGATTTGGACTTTCTCCCAAAAAAGAAACGCACCGGTATTTCCTGTTTTATCTTCTCTGCACCAGTGACCAGTTGCAGTCCAAGGAGCACACATTTCCATTTACAGCATTTATATCTAGATTTGTGACCAGTAATTTTGTGATGCACGCCAGTGCAAGGTCCGGTTGCCTTTTATATGCCTTTCTGTTCCCACTCTTCCCAATAATAATTTCTTAGACTCCCTCGATCTAGTGTTAAACTCGTGGAGTAAAGTACAATTTCAGGATAAAGTCCCTACTCTTATACTTTCTCTAGCTCGGTCGATGTTGGAACTGAGCACTTCATGTAATTCAGCATTACTATGTACGTGACAAATCTTGACACGCCCCGCATAAGCAGACGCAAGGCTTTTTTTAACCTGCATCTGGGCCAGTACAATCCTAGTTTTGTTCTATACTCCCTTTCTTATACTCGGTCCGCTTTTTGTTCCTAGTCCTCAGCCTCCAGTCATCGTTTTATACCCAGTCCGCAGTCCGGGTCCGCAGTCCGGGTCCACAGTCCGCAATCCATATCTTACACTGACCGTCCCCAGTTCTCTCCTTGGATGGCTTCCAAAATGGCGGTCTTTAAACGACCGTTCGTACACTAAAAAGCCAAAACATCTGCTATACAGGCTAACGTTTAACGGAAAGGGGTTAATGAAAACGCACCATGCAGTCTGGCTAATGGAGTTCACACTGCTGGCTGGGAGAAAAAGAGATCCTCGAATGTTAGAGTAAGATATACTCGCAAGAGCCAAACTTTGAAAGTCAATAATACAAAGGACCAATGGGAGTCGTGTTTCGCCTGTCTATTTTATTCACCATCAAAGTGGGGAAAAATAACTGTTTCGGTGTTTGAGGAAAAAGTAGGAAAAATAGCTGTTTCGGTGTTTCGGTGTTTTGGTGTTTCGTTTCGCTGTTTCGTGGTTTAGTAATGTCCATTAACAAGTTGTCCTGTGAGAAATGCTCTTGTTTTCGCAAAGCAGAATGCAACCATATAACCTGTAATAGATTTTGGGAGCAAATTTTAAAAATACTTTTTCCATACCTTTACCAAGCCGTTATTACGTTTCCAAACGTAAGTCAAGGCTGCCAGTGAAATAACATTTTAAAACCGAAAAATATGTACACTAATATTCAATGGATATTAAGCGCCGAGACAAGAGGGAACCATGATGCACTGTGAAGGCCAAACAACCGTAATCCAATGACGACACGAGATAAAGTCGGGGAGGATGTGGAACGTTCTCGTGATATTGTGATCTAAATTTAAGGCTAAAACAGAAGAAGAAAAGTCCATCAGCTGATCGCGATTTCACTGAGCATTTGTTGAGGTTTTCAGTAGAAACTCTAGACGTTTTTCAGATTTTCCACACTTTTCTTCAGTTTTAGTTTCCAGTTCCAGTTCTAGTTTTTTTAATTCTCAGATATTCCAGACTCCGTAGGAACCCTATCTATTTATTTTAGGTTGGCCCTTTTTTCGTAAAACCAAATTGATAACGAGAAGATTTAGTCCGAAGGCCCGTGTGGTGTTCAAATTTCTTTACTTCTTTCTACGGGCGTTTCCCTCAGTGGTCCACGGCATTTTACCAGTTTACGCATGATGTTGGGATGACAAGAAACACAAGATGGCGTATTAACTATTTTAGTGCCCTTTCCCTAATTAAATAGGAATAGAATATGTTCATTCGTTAGCAACCAGCCAAAGGAAAGAGCTTAGGTCGACACATGGAATGAACTCCTAAATTCCCGGACTTGGCGTCATATGTGGGTTGAGTTTGTTGTTGGTTCTCTACTCTGCTCCGAGAGGTTTTTCTCCGGGTACTCTGATTTACCCCTCTCCTCAAAAACCAACATTTCGTAATTCCAATTCGATCTGGAATTTCGAGGGCAACAGGTTTGTCAGTCATAGACTGTTAGTGTCACCCTCGTTGAACAAAGTTGATTTTATTTAATGGCGCTAAAAGTTCTCGAGATTCCCTCAGCGATACATTCACCTTAGAATACCTTTTCGCTAAGTGTAGTGTCGAGAAAAGAGGTGCATAAGGTGGTCGCTGTTTAACAGGGGGACTAAGGCAAATTCAAGAAAGATATTGTATCATGCTCACGATCTCTTTGGAATTCTCTGATTCGGTTCCTAATTGTATGACGTACATGAAAGAGGAAATAAATCTTTTGCACGAGAGTTTTGTCCACCAAGGTTAGAAATGAGAAATTTTCATCTCTCATGAGCTTAAAGGCTCAGAAGGCAAGTATCACCGACCGTTCTGTTCTTTTTCTATTCCTTTCCAGTCCCAACTCAGTCTGTTTGTACAAGTGGTCACCTGTTCGACTTCGAAAACTTGAATGAAGCAAATTGCTTTCAGTCTAATCCACCTGGATCGGGTACAGTAACTCTGTCTTCAGACCAAAACACCGTCAAGCAGGGGCAAAAGTCCTTAAAATGGCAAACGACTGGTGCCTCAACGCTGCGACTTTATTCCGCCTCAACATTCACTATTCCTAACAGTTGGCTCGGACGCGGTGGTGTCAAAGTGTGGTTGTACAAGGAAAACGCCTCACCCGGAAAAAATCTTAAAGTGGAATTCAAAAACACTGCCCAAGGTTCAGCTACTGCTGTCGCTCGGTTTCAAGTAAATCTTGATTTTCAAGGATGGAGAGGACTGTGGGTCGCGTTTTCAGAGTGCAAGTTGACAAGCAGTAGCTTGTCCTCAGGTGCCGTGATCAATGATGTCAACTTTGTCCTGAATGAAGCCAATACCATTTACGTAGACTTGCTAGAGTTTCTGCGGAGCGTTGGCAAGCAATCACGTGATAAAATTGTTCCTCCCATCAGTCCCTTTGGCTTGGAATTGTATGACGCAAGTAACTTTTGGCAAAGGACGTACTACTGGAGTCAACAGTCCACTCCTGCATCACCCGCGACAATTGATCAAAAGAAGTTAAAGAGCTTGGAAGTTATTAAAAGGCGGCTCAGGAACTGGTACTGCGATGAAACGAAAGCATCGCCCAGTTTCCAAGGGACAAGTTTTATCAAAAGAAGATGGGACTCCCTTTTGCAAAGTATTAAAAACGCGCATTCAGAGTACCAGGCATTAACCTTCGATGGAAACAAACTCATAGGACCTCCTTTGTTTTGCAGAGACTGCAGAAATGGTAAAAAAATTGGATTTATCATGGAAAAAATTCTATTGCCTTTGTCTTTAGAATACCATCTTAGATCTCGTACTGTCGAAATAGACAGTACTGTTACCGCCCAGTTAGCTAATCTTAACTCTGCTGACCAATCCACGAAGAATAATGCATACAAAGCTATTGCCGGTGACCATAGCGGAATGCAAAATACATTTAAAAGTTACCTACCCACTACAAGCACCCTTACCAGTGATCAGGTCAAAACTGCAATCAACTCTCTTAACGTTCATCGACTAAACAAAATCAACAACCTTCTCGATTACATCAAACAACAAGGATTCGCCGACGGAAGTGGCCTTGGATCTTTGGACCACGAAATGAACAAGGTTGGTGCTGGGTTCATGAATTCTCTGTTTCTTCTCGGCGACTCGGTAAGTCAACCTTCAAACGGCAGATTGTTGGACCTCATCAGTACAGCCAAATGGTACAATGACTTCGGAGAAGTTTATCAGTCGCCATCATTTGAAATCAAAGGAACCACTGCTGACCGTATGATCATGCTACCATTGTTTAGACTCATTATAGTGTTGGTGATGCCAAAAGACACTGAAGCTGAAAAAAAGGCCAAGATTCGGGATATGGACGCCGTCCTCCGTTGGATAAATAACGCCTTGGCAGTAAATGAAGGTCTCGGAGGTGTGATGAAACCTGACTTTACAGGACATCACCACAAAGCGTTTTATGGATCGTCGTATGTGCCACAAGCCTTGCACAGTGCGGCTTTGGTTCACTACCTTCTTGGAGGAACGGAATTTGCTCTATCGACAACATCGGTAAACAACATCAGACGAGGACTTGAAACGCTGCGTCTTATAGCGCTCAAGTATTCCACTCCAAGCAGTGTTAACGGACGGTTCCCAAATTACGTTAACAAGGCACTCATCAAAGCTGCATTACCAGGCTATGCCTACATAAGCGTGTTACATCCTTCCACTTTGCCTGTAGTGACACCTACAGGAATCACTATAACCAATGTGAAAGGCGCAGAAATGTTCTTGCGGTTATATGATGAGAGTGACCCAGATGTGGAGAATTATTTAAAAGATGGGAAAATTCGAAAGGCCAAGTACTATTTCAACAGTTTGGGATCTCTGGACATTATGAAGGCAGTAAGTAGAAATATTCCTTTGTCATGATTTAAAACAGATCAAGTTCATTCTAATAACGAGGTAAAATGTCGATGGTAACCTTTACCTTTTTATCAGAAATTATTGGTGTTTAAAACAATTTAATTTCTGGCGAACAAACGCCTGATGTTTCCTTGTACCGGCAACGAATTTATTTCTCCGGATCATCAATTTGCAACGGCGCCCTTACTATACTAACCATTCAATACCGTCTTTCTTTATAAAAGTTGCCGGGCTAGGTATATTTTAAATCTCACAATTAGATCATAATTGTTTTCAGGTTGTATCTGTCGCTACATCTAAAAGCATTTCTGCTGAATCATCCCCAGAGGGTCACTGGTCAAAGAACTTCGCCGTTCTGTCTGTGCATCGGCGTAAGCAATGGGCTGCTTCTTGCAAAGGATTCAACCGCTTCATCTGGGACTACGAAAGTAAGCCGCGCAAACAGAACATTTACGGAATGTTTGCTAGTCATGGCGCACTCCTGATTGCTAACAGTGAATCTCAACTTGGGGTACATGATGTCAAGCACGGATGGGACTGGGCTAAAGTTCCAGGAGCAACAACAATCGCAATTGGAGATCCAAATCTGAACGACTTAAACATAGGTAAAGCGAGGTTCTACAATCAAAAGGATCTTGCCGGTGGTCTTACATTTATAGGTACAGGATCCTTAGGAAACGGAATTTTCGGTATGGACTTTAAACAACCAGATTACCAATTGACTGGTTGGCGAGGAAATATCAAATTTGAGTTCAAAAAATCGGTTTTCTTTTTTGAAAACCTGCTAGTGTGTTTAGGAAGTCACATCAAGGCACAAGACACTAACAGCAAAGTCATTCAAACAACTCTTTTTCAAGACAAGCTAGTAAGTGGAGTGAGTTCGTCCCTCATAAAAGTCAACAACGTCGCAAAAAACTATGCAGCTACCTTCCCTGTCGAAACACCTACGTCTGCAGGCAGAAGCTATACGTCCCTCACTGATGCAAAAGGAAACTTCTACTACATACCAAGTCCCAGCAAATCAATCTTGAAAGTTCACGTGCAAGATCAGACCTCCAAGACCGATGATGGCAAAACGTCAACAACAGGCCGCTACGGTACTGCATGGTTCAACCATGGCGCAACTCCCTCCAACAGCCAGTATGAGTACGCAGTTTTGATCCCAACCCAAAGTTACCATGCAACATTACCTGACTTGGCAGCAACCCAGGAAACACAAGGCAACGAAGTGTACAAAGTTCTGCAGAAAGATGCGACTGCCCATGTCGTCCAGTTTCTCAAGTCACCAAAGTCATGGGCCACACTCAACCATCCCATTACTGGTTACGTCATGTTTGCAAGAGCCACAAGGCTTCCACGAGATGGTCCAATAAAGAAGGTAGGAAGGGGAAACTGTCTTATCATGGCCGAGGAAACGGCAGAGTTTATTTTTCTCAGCATAAGCATTCCAAGCTTGAATCTTCGTACCGCAACGGATCCTCTCACTAATTCAGGTGACGTGGAGCAAGAAGAACTATATCATTCATCAAGTGGAGAAAGAGAAGTAGACATCACTTTAAGAAAGGAAGTGCAGAAGAGCATCGTGTCGGTCCAAACCCATGGTCAACCAGACTGTTACAAACCCAATGTGTGGATTCTTCGAGGGAAAAAAGTTCGATTTTTGAATCTTAAGAATGGCTTCAGCGTAGAAGTAAAATTGAAAAAGAAGCCAAGTCAGTAAAAATGGGACTAATTTCACTTGGTTGAGCTCTAATTATTATGATACATGTATTACACTAATGAATAGATATTTAAAACTGTGCAATGTATGGCATCAGTTGATAAATAAAATGAAACAACAATGCAACGATGGTTGTCGTATTTTTTTAAACTTGTGATGGAAATAACATGAGGATGTAGAAAAAAGATTATGCCGTGTTTAACTTGTTTATAATTCACTAATTAATTGGATAAAAAAACAGGACAGGTATCATTTCTTTGTATTTTAAGTTAGTTAGCGATTGACGTCTACTTTGCTGTATAAACAACAGATCAGATGGTAACACATCGTTGACGCACCCCTTAATTCAATTACTTTCCATCTGAGAAAAGTATTATGTTGTTGAGTAACTCAATATCAATGGTTACACTTCACTGCTTGGAACGCTGCAGTGCATCAGGGGGGGGGGGGGGGAAATAGAATCTCACATTTTTTATCTTTTTTCTTTGATACAAGAACAGAACGATGATGTGCAATGGTCAGTTTCTTGAATATGTAATGAATTTGTGACTGATCATCGCAGTTCTGAACACTACTTCAGCAGTGCTGAAAATAAAGCCTGAAAAAAAATTCAGGCTTGTACGGGAATCGAACTTACGACGTCTGAGATACCGGTGCAGTGATGTGCAGTGCATAAACTTACTTTCTTGCTATGGAGTTGGGGCGGTGGGGCATTCATTACTGAGTTAATTCCATTATGTAATTCCGTGGGAGTAGACGTACTTCATAAACTCAGGCTTAAAACGACCGACACTGGCTTTCAGCTTGTATAAACCATGTAGAAGTAGGACAACTTCGTTGAGGTAATTTAAGACTGTATTCAGAGTTTAATCGAGACTGGATAAGACTTTACATTCTTTACAAGAACGACATTCTCAGAAAAAAAACTGCAAGAGTTCAATGTTCTGTTCGTTGGGGTAGAATTTGAGAACTCACGTGATGTAGAAGGCCCGGACCCAGTTTTCGACACAGCTCTTTCGAACTCTTTTACACACATAAACCATGTAAGGTGTTCTCCTTTTTCATTATCGAGAACGTATCAGCATGTTAAGCTGTAAGTTAAAAGAAGCCTGCTGAGTCACCTTAAATTCTCACTGAATCTCCTAGCAAGCTATTTTTTTAAGTCTGGAAGAAATTGTATCTCCGGACTCTAAATCACAGTTCAATAATAGAAAGTGGGGTTCTCCGAGCTCGGTTTTTCCTACAAGTTAACAGGTAAGCTATTATGTCTCTCCTGTCGTTTGTAAAAAGATTTGAATTGCTACTACTGGCGCTGCAATTTGAAGAGTTTCACCGGAAAAAGACGCAGTATCATGTAATCAGAAAGCATAATTACATGAAACCAAAACTTCAATCTACAACAACTTTGAATATTGTCAAAGGACCTGTTGAAACGATCACAACTTCTCAAACCTACGTTGATCAAGAACGAATATTGACGCAAACGTCAGTGAACCTTTTTAAAGTAGTGTGAAGGTAGTGAAGCAGTACAGATACATACGTTTTCGGAAAGTCAAAGTATTTTGTTTGGGACCAATACTTGACACACTATCGTATATACGATATATACAGGGTTCGTACTCTTTTTTGGACTTAAAATTCAAGGACTTTTCAAGGACATTCCAGGGCACAATTCCAAATTTTCATGCACTCCACCCAGTAAAAAAATGCCATTAGGATGTGATACTAGATGATTGGTTTTAAGGGATAACTGCAAGATTTGTTCAAGTCTAAGTCTTTTCTAGTTCTTCCACTATGTGGATACAGTGAAACAGCAAATTTCAAGGTTTTTCAAGGACCCAATGTACTTTTCACGGACTTTCAAGGCCTTGAATTTTGATTTTCAAATTCAAGGACTTTTAAGGACTTTCAAGGTGCGTGCGAACCCTGTATATATACGAGTAGCCTTTCTTTCAAGCAAACATAATTATCAGTATATATGAAAAATATATATAAACACTGAAGACGAAGCTGAACAAAACCAAAGAACAATATATCGCTTTTCACCGAAGAAAATATGAATTACCTATCTTTTCGGGTAGCCTTTATTTGGAGACCAGTTCTTTAACTCTTCCCCACAGGTAGGAAAAGTGCTTTATAAAGTATCGAACCAGTATTACAACGCGATATTAAAAAAAAAGTGCTTTGCTTTTATTTTGTTTCCCAGAGGGATGGATTATTTGTTTGCCTTGTGGGTACATGACATGCGTTTTATCAGCGTAATTTAAAGAAAATGCAAAACTAAAAACAATTTACTAAACATTGTTTTGTTGTTAAATTTTTACCAGAAAATTTGACAGAAGTTAAACTACAGGGTGATGCATAAATTATAACAACTGTTGTGAAAGAGAATCCTTCCAATTCTGGGAAAGCTCTGACAAAGAAATCAATTTGCTGGGCTTATTTCTCAAGGAAAGTTAAGTCATAATTAACTAGTTGTACATTCATGCAATACGACCAGACATATGCCTCCTTGCTATAAAGATTTTCGTCTAAGACAGCATTCATGATAAACAATACTGAGTTCAGTGTTCGCTTAAGTTCACTTGAGATATCCAAATCTCGAAAATGTATCTGTGCTCCGTGAACTAATACTTTGATTCAGCTAGGTCACTGAAACATCTGACGGTTTCAATCGGATTTCTTAATTTGGAAAGAACGTAGAGCGTCGTCAATGGCTCGACAGGTTTTACAATTCAATAAAGGTTTGGGAGTTTGCCTTTGGGTCGAGGGTCGAGGGTAACTAATCGAGGGTCGAGGGTAAATGGTCGAGAGTCGAGGGTAACTAGTCGAGGGTGGAAAAATTCTTCAAAATTATTGGAAAATATTTATTTTATAATTATTTCTGAACGTCGTCAAATCAAAATCGTATAGGCTCGTGTTTACACGAGTTTCCAGTGCCTGTTTTCATCGCATACTCGTTATATTTGTGTATGTGACCATTTCCTGTGTTGGCAAAAACTTTTACATTCCTACGAACTATATAAAATAAAATAAAATAAAATAAAATATAATAATAATAATAATAATAATAATAATAATAATAATAATAATAATAATAATAAAGAAATACAAGTTGAATAGCGGTTAAAGCGGAAAAAACTAACAACAAATAATGAGAGATATCCCACAGGAGCAAAAACAAGCATTATTATTTGCCACCTTGTCTCGGGGCTTTTTGTTTGTTGATATAAGACCTGAACCCAGCGCAAGGAATTTAGTTATATTTGTTTAGCTGTTGGTCGTACGGAAAGCGGCTAAGATCTTTAAAAACAGATTTACAGCCATCATCCCAATGAATTCAAACAGCTTTTTATGATTCTACGTCTTTAACCACAGAAACGGGAACAATGACTTGTTTTTTTATTCGACATGTTGTAATCGCCGTCGCTTCATCGGTACTTCAACAACAAATAAAAATAGACAGTCACTGACTGCATGTGGCTAGTGCTGAAGCTTTTTCATTTTCACGAGAAAGGGATACGAAACGATTGTCAGTTGTTTGCCGTTTGAGCTTCGTCACTCGAGTCACGCAAGGCAAGCTGTTTACAGCCTAGCGCGTATTGCGATATCTGATGTGAGTTTTTTTTTCGAAATTTACCCGTATATACAATGCGCAACCGTATATAATGCGTACCCTATTTTTGAAGCCAATTTTCCAAAAATAAATAAATAGCAGTATACCTATCCGTTAAATACCGACCATCCGTTCAGAGAAAATTCTCACCCGATCGAGTCACCCTGAGTTATCTACTCGGGAAAGACATTTTTTGCCGGTAAAGTGGTCCCTTCTCCTGAAGAGTTAATGGGAATGTTCTTTAAGTGGACAGACCCACCGACTCCCAAAATGGCTTCGCAGTTTTACCATACATCAAAGGTGTCACTGAACCACTTACAAGAATTCTCAACAACAACGGCATCCGAGCTACCACCAGACCGGTTAAGACCCTGCAACAGGAATTTGCGTCTCCCAAATCAAGACCTCCATCAGATCGGCAAACGAACGTTGTCTATAAAATCCCCTGTGCGGACTGCACATGGAATTACATCGGAGAAAAGGGTAGATGTTTACACACTAGAAAAAAGGAACACATACGAAACACCAAAGTTTTTAAAAGTGGTTCCAATATTGCCAGCCATGCGTAGCTCGAAGGCCACACTATTGATTTTGAGAATGCACGTGTTATCGACAGAGGCAATTCACGCGTAAGAAAAACGCTGGAATCCTGGCACACTGCAATTACTAACCAGGCAGACAATAATTCTAAGCAGTTGCCAAGACAATACTCAATCCATGTTATTAGCATTTCATTGTCACACTAGTATTTCTTCTTTCTTATTATTGTATTTATTTATATCCGTTCGTTATTTTCTCACCTTTTTGTGCATATATATTTTTACCTCCGCTTTTTACACCTCACTTTTTAAAGATTGCAGACTGGCAATCGAAAGCTCAGTGTTTTTAAAACTTTTAACATAGAACGTCTTTTTAACTTTTCAATTATGCCCCCTGGTTACTCATCGATCTTTAAACATATTTTATTACATTCACTGCAAATAATTAAGATTGAAGGTTATTATAACAGTTGATGAGCAGATACTGAAACACCCAAAAGGGCTTCAAAGACAGCATCAGTGCCGTCGACTCTTCCTCAAGGTATGCAAGGCCAAATTTACATTACTAACTTTGGTAAGAAGTAGAACATTTGAGAAGTGGGTGGTTTAAATGCCCAAATGGAACATTGTATATAAAAGCTGGCAAGTTATGGTAACAATTACAAAAGGTTATTAGAAATTCAGATAGGTTGTTTCAACCCAAAGTCAACTGGTTAAAATTTGTAAACTATTTTTATTTGTAATCCGGATTAAACGTCAGTTTGACATTCGCCATATAGACTGGAGTAAGTGATCGAACTGAATAAAAGAAACAGTTCGTAAGAGGTTTTAGCAACTTTTTTATAGTTTTTTTTAACCAGGCATTAAGAATAGTAATGTAGTGTTATTTTAAACTGTTACAAAACCTGTGCCAAAAATAGAAAAAAGTTTTCTTCTTATCATAGATTTATGACACCAACAGCGTTATGAAGGTTATAGGGAGAATAAGGAAAATTGGAAAGTAGGGTTGGTAGGGGCCAATGTTTCCAAACCTGTTCCCAAACAACCATTTAAAAAGCAACCTAAAAGAGAGATTTAAAATGAAAACCTGTTGCTAGCCATGAAACACCACGCATGAGCGAAACATGGACGAACAACGTTGATCCTACATATTTTATTGATCAATGGAATAGAATTTTTTTTTTCTGCCCATCTGTTTTCGTTACCCATCTCATCTTTGCACCTTCGGGAATTTGCTTGTCATCCAGGTCCCTTCTTCACTCGAAGCTCTGTGCACAGGACTACAAACTGTGTACTGACTTGGACTCCGTCCTACCAAATAGATGCACATTTGAACTCAGAAGGTTCCTTGAAGGGTAACAAAATACGAGCCCCGAGGGCTTTCGAGTTTTTTTATTACCTGGTGTCAGGAGGGGATAGTCCCTACCCGTTTTATAAAACTAAAGCGAAGCTGAGCATGTTCTTCGATTTTGGGCTTCTTGTTCTTTACCGCCTATGACCTGTTACTTGGACAGTCTAAATTTAGAAACAAACGATTCTATTTTAAACAATTCGTGATAAGGCATACCACAGTTGAAGGTTGGTGGGAAATGATTCAATGACTAGCGTTTCCATAGAAGCAGCCACGATTAACCTCCTCAACTTTTTTTTTCCATTTGAAGTCAAGTTAACTTTCTTTTATGGCGTAAACGTGATGACTCTATTCGACAGTTTATAAATATTTAAAAAGAATAAAATGACTACAGTGACTTGCTTAACTCTTCTATTGAAATCACATTTTATTTTCACACTTTCTGATGCTTTAGTCATGACCAAGAGAAAATTGTGCCACAATTTAAAAACTTCAACTAACTAGATCTCGCAACGCTTGCTTTTAAAGAGAGGTGGGAAATTCTATTAACTTCTTATTTTAGTCATTAAACAAATGGATATGAACCATTTTATGTAAAAAACACGATAGCAACCCTTAATACAAACGTTATCCATGAAAACGTTATCTAAAGATGGGTAAAGACAACACAGTGAATCAAACACTCCGTTTTCTCTTTACAGTAGCTGCACCTTCCTGTCTTCACGATGAGCTCTTCGATTTCGAGAAAACGATACAAAAAGACTGCTTTAAATCCATCCCACCCACCTGGGTCTGTATCGCTATCAGGCGAGCCCACAAAAGTCAAGCACTTGGAACACTCCCTCAAATGGAATGTTAACGGTCCTTCTAAACTGCAGCTAAAATCTTCAGTTTTCAATATTCCTCATCAATGGCTCCCCGAGGTGGAGTGAAAGTGTGGTTCTACAAGGAAAACTCCTCACCAGGAAACACGCTAGATGTCGAGTTCAAACATTCCACCAGCCTTGTTCGAACATTCCAAATAAACCTTGATTTTAAGGGATGGAGAGGAATTTGGGTGAGATTTACAGAATGCAACGTCCAAGGTAAGGACATCTACAAGAAGTCGGTTGTAATCGACGAAGTTAACTTCGTTCTAAGCGGTGCGGATATCATCTACATGGACTTGCTCGGCTTTGAGAAAGCAGGGGCACCCAACGACAAGTTTCGGTAGATATCTTCGGTGGAGGGTAATTCGCCTTGGTTTTTAAATTGTATATATAGTTTTTTATTGCATATGTGTATTTTCGAAGTGCATTGAATGTTGTGTATATTTGAAGTAGTTTTAGAATAGTTAAATTTTATCATCCTATAGTACTATGTATATATATTTATCATTAATGAGTAATTTAAGTAGTGTCCCGATTAGTAGGCCTGAGGGCAAGCTAGAAGATTAGACACTAAAATAAAGTTGTTGATTGATTGATTGATTGATTGATTCGGCGTTGGTTAAAGAGTGCACTCGGATTTTTGTAACTAAAACGTGGCCTAAAATGTTCGCAAATTGGGAAATCATAGCCCCTGAGATTTTCGGAAAGGTCGTAATTGCTGTTTTTGGTAGTCAAAAACGTCAGCTGGCATTTTCGGAAAGAAAATAGTTCCCTGGAAACGTCGTGGAAAGTTCATTTCAGCTTGCATTTTCTCAAAGGAAGATTTTGTTCCCTAACATTTTCGGGTAATTAAACTTTCAGCTAGGGAATCCGAACAGATGAACTTTTTCTAGCTTATGAAAACATCAATTTAAACAGACTCCAAACGCCACAAGGCACTTAAAAATACCTTTCTACAGCTTTTGGTTGATTTGGCACGTTGGGTGCCCCTGAGAAAGGCTTTAATAAACAATCAAGAGACAAAGTAGTACCTCCGATCGGGGAGTGGACCTGTATGACGCGAAGAACACTTTCCAAAGGACATACCACTGGAGTCAGCAAGTCATTCCTGACCCACCCAAAACAATTGACAAGAAAAAGGTAAAAAGTTTGGAGCACATTGGAAGTCGACTCCGGAACTGGTACTGCGACGAGACAAAAACGTCTCCAAACTTCCCAAAAGATTCCTTTCTGGAGAAAAGAATGATGGAATTCTCTTTTAAAAAGCGCTGATAAAGCACAGAGAGTACGGTTATCTAATTTTCGACGGCGGAAAAATCGTAGGACCTCCTTTGTTTTGCAGAGATTGCAGATATGGCAACAAGTATTCCACGGCCGATAAGACAAGGAAATTTGGCTTCGTCATGGAAACAATCGTTCTTCCTTTGGCAGTGGAGTACTATTTAAGATCTCGCCCCAACGAAATAAAAGATGCTGCACTGAACCAACTCTCCAACCTCACCTCTGGAGACAAAAACAAGGAGAAAGCTGCGTACGTTACCATTGCCGGAGAAAACAAGGGGATAAAAAAGCGGCTGGAAAACCATCTAAAGAGCTGGCCAAAACCAGTTAAACAGGACCAACTGGAAACAGCGATAACAAAGCTTAATCTTGACCGACTAAGCAAGATAAACAAGGTTCTAGATTTTGTAAAAGATCAAGGATTTGCAGATGGTAGCGGCCTGGGCTCGTTAGACCACGAAATGAACAAGGATGGCGCTGGGTTTATGCACGCACTGTTTCTTCTCAATGACACGTTACATCTTCCTTCCAACAAAACGAGATTGCATGAGTTGATAGAGACAGCCAAATGGTACAATGACTTTGGAGATATTTATCAAACGTCAGCATTCGACATCGTGGGGACAACTGCAGACCGCATGATAACGCTTTTCTTGTACAGGCTTATGATCGTGCTGGTGATGCCAAATGACAACGATAAGAAAGTCAAAGCCAAACGTCGAGACATGGACGCCTTAGTTCGGTGGTTTGGCAACGCCTTGGCAGTGAATGAAGGCCTAGGAGGAGTAATCAAGCCTGACCTGATTTCACTGGATATCACCACAAGGCATTTTATGGGTCAACCTATGTACCTCAAACGTTAGATACCGCCGCGCTAGTTTACTACCTTCTTGGAGGAACTGAATTTGCTTTATCAGCCTCATCGTTCCACAACATCAGACGAGCACTTGAGACACTGCGTGTCATAGCCGTTAAGTCGTCCACTCCGAACAGCGTTAACGGACGTTTTCCACATTACTATGACAAGTTCCTTCTCAGAGCTGTCTTAAAAGGTTACGCATACATCAGTGTTTCATTATCCCAACGCGTTGCCATCAACAGTACTAAAAGGAATACATATGACCGACGTGAGTGGGTCAGAAATGTTTCTGCGATTGTATGACGATCCAGACGCAAGTAAGTACCTGGAAAATGGGCGAACAAATAGTGCGGCCAAGTACTATCCAAACACTTTGGGATCTCTAGACATTATGGAGGCAGTAAGTAACCTTTTACGAGTGCAAGAAAAAAATATAGTTATTTAACACTCCCGTTGTAACGTCAATCACGATTAATTTTCTCAGGAGGGATGTTGTCAGTGATTGTTGTAAAGATTCCAGTTGCATGTATTGGAGTTGACGATTCGTCATACCACAAATTAATATCAAATGACAGTAAAGTCGTAAAAAGATTTTAATTTCCTAAACAACTGTGACCGATAGGAAAGATTAAGATTAAATATTTAAAACAAACAACAGACAAAACTGAATCCTCTTACGTCACATAAGGCATCACAAAATAAACAATCCTTTTAAATCGGAATACCCAAGATTTCAGTGTCCGTCAATTCCTGTTTTAAAACCATTAGAGAGCTTAAGCAACGACGACGGCAACGGCAACGAGAACGCCACAAAACAATAGGCTTAATGAGCAAAAACAAAAGCCCTGCACGTGCGTTTTACATTTTGGTACATTTCTTTGCCGTCCTCAGCAAACAGCAACGTGAAATGACCCAATGTTAGGTTTTGTGGAGAACGTGAGCGTATGACGGTGAACTCTTTTTTCTTTTTCCCAACTTCAATGCCGTTGTTACTAATTTAGCCCCAGGATAGGTCGCCAGCATATTACCAGTTAAACAAGTTGGAAAAATCGCGAAACAGTTCCAATAACGAAAAGTTACATTTTGAAATGACGTTTTCGTTGCCGTTGCCGTCGTCGTTGCTTAAGCTCTCTATTATGTGAATCCGTTGACCAGTACATAACGCTTTGGCATGTATTCTGCAAATGCAATAGAGCAAAATGATAACGAATCGAGGTACTGTTTCGTTGATTTTTCCTGTTTAAAGATACAATCCCAAAAACATATAATCGGCGGTCAAAAAAGAGGTTATGGAGGCCCAGAAAGCGACGAAAGACCGTTTCGCCTTTGGATTCCCCGCTTTCCAAAACACAGCCTAATTTCCGCTCAAAAAATTGAAGCCAAACCTCAGTCTTAAATCAGGGAAAATTCTTTGAGCTCTTGGAGCAGAGATTCCAGGGGTTTTTGTAATCGGAGTCCCAATCACTGTCGTATTCGTCCTCTGAATCAGTGTCCTTCTCCGAGTCAGAGCTTTCATCTTGATCTTCTTCATCATCTTCTTCATTACACTCTTCCACTGCAGCATCAGGTGGAACTTCCTGAAATCCGTCGTCCATTGTTGTGCTTCGAATTTGTTCTTTGTCTTAGCGATTCCAACAGTTTTGCTTCTCGTGGCGGTCTCTGTTGTAACTTCGACTGAACGGTTTTTGGCAATAGCGACAGAGATGTACCATACCCCGAGGGCTTGTTCAATATTAAGAGCTCGTCGAATGTTTTTGTGCTCATTTCGAGCAACCCATATCGAGCAACTCATTATGAGCACCCCATATCGAGCAACCCATTTTGAGCATCCCATATTGAGCAACCCTTTCGAGCACTCCATATCGAGCAACCCATTTTAAGCACCCCATATCGAGAAACCCTTATAAGCAGCCCAGATCGAGAAACCCTTTTCGAGCAGCCCATATAGAGCAACTCATTTTGAGAAATTCACGTTGAGCAACAAGTTTTGAGAACGTGGACTACTCCGAGTTAGCACTTCTGACGATGAGTATAACAATAGATGTTGAGCTCGTGATGCTCATTCTGAGCAAGAACTCGCCCCCTAGGTACAGAGCTATGAAAAACCATTAAGGCAGCGACACTCTAAGTAAAAGACGACGGCAAAATAATGTAACGCCTGGTGCGGCAACTCCCCTTTCTGCAAGCTGTGTCACAAGACGCCCAAGACGAGACACGATGCGACTTGCTGAAACATACAAAGCCGACCAGATCAACGCTGTCAGCGAACTGGTCTTGAATTTGTTGAACAAGCATATTCTTGTCCCGCCACCATTGATAACCTGTCTGAGAAGGCATAAGAAAGTGTTGCGTGAAGTGGTGCATTTTGGATAAGTCTGAGGGATGCGTGTCAATGCGTACTACCCCTTCAACAGGATATTTAAGCTGCGACCAATCCCCAGGCAAGAACAGGAGTAAGAAGGGGTTGACGACTTTAAGGTGACTTGCTCAACATGAGTTTCACAAAATGAGTTCTTTGGTCTGGGGTGATCAAACTGGGCTGCTCGATATGGGGTGCTCAAAATGAGCTGCTCGATATGGGCTGCTCAAAAAGGGTTGCTTTATCTGGGTTGCTCAAAAAAGGTTGCTCGATACTGGGTGCTCAAAATGGGTGGCATGATATGGGGTGCTCCAGAGGGTTGCCCAATATGGGGTGCTCAAAGTGGGTTGCTCGATATGAAAAGAACAAAGAACAAGTGGGAAGCACAGCAATGGCCGACGGATTTCAGGAAGTTTCATCCCATATCCCATGCTGCAGTGCAAGAGAGTAATGAAGAAGAAGAGAAATTATAAAAGAAGACCAAGATGAAAGCTCTGACTAGGAGAAGGACACTGATTCAGAGGACGAATACGTCAGTGATTGGGACTCCGATTACAAAATCCCCTGGGAATCTCTGCGCCAAGAACTCAAAGAGTCGCTTAGTCAACACTATGATAAACAATTAGACAAGTTCTTGGAAGAGGGAGCATCTGAAGAGGTGGGTGAGGCCGAGGCTTTCAATACCCTCCTATTCGTTTTCAGACAAAAGTTGCGAAGGTTGTACTTGAACTTTCTTCATTGGTTTGAACGTCTTAAACATGACCCTGCGCATAGAGACGTCATGAAACCTCTACATAGTTTTATGAAGGAGGAATCTATGGATGTTGAAGAGGCTACAGAAACCGCTGTGGACAGACGACAATTTTTATTGAACAGGGTTTGTCCTATATACTATTACTGATTACCTTTATTATTCACAACCCTTGCCCGACATCCTTAGCAATCCCTGCGTGATTCATCCACACTGGATGAAGAAGCATTCATTAGAAAACCTGGGGAATCGATGGGGAGACCGCTGATCAGGGATCGAGGGGGCTGCGGCCTTAACCTGGGGTGGTCCTCGTCCGGTCTGGGAATTCATCGCGATCCTCCTATCGCGATCCCCTCATTTTGCTTCATCCAATTTTTTTTTAATCAATGGAGGCCATGTCTAGATCCAAAATGGTCAGACACCAGTCTGCTCTTTTTGGACAAGCTATTCCGTGACATCTTTTTCCATTGACTGTCAAGAGATTGTGGTGAGTCTCGACATTTTTGCGGAATATCCCCTCGACCTCTCATTCCGGTTGCCATGGTGACCCCTTTTTGACGTTTCCAGGCTAACTCAAGGACACTGATCCAAAATGACCAAACACCTGTCCACTCTATTTGGACAAGCTATTCCATGACATCTTTTCCCAGTCACTTCAGGTGCCCTTCTGGTGCCTGGGGAACCCATCCCCGTTCCCTCTCCCCAAGTTTATGACTTTCATGAGATTATTGTGGTGATTTTTCGAGATACCCCCTCTATCTGTCATTCCGTTTCCCATGTTGACTCCTTTTTGAGGTTTCCAGGGTAACGCAAAGACACTGATCCAAAATGGCCGACGGATTTCAGGAACAGCCCCCGCTCTTTTTTGGACAAGCTATTCCATGACATCTTTACCCATTCACTTCCAATTTCCCCTTGTGGCGTCATTTTCTGGGTCACTTTGGGTGTTCTTCTGCTTGCTAGGGCAACCCATCCCCATTGTTATCGAAAGCGCGTTCCCCAAAACGATGAGATACATGTCCACTCTTTTTGGACAAGCAATGCAATGCGCCATTTCTGACTCGCTTCCGGTCGAGTGACGTCACGTTCGGTTAATCTCTTTTGCCGTTTCCAATGCAACGAAAGTGTGTTCCCCAAAATGGCCACACTTGTCCACTCTTTATTGACAAGCTTTTTAATGCCATCATTTCTGGCCCCTTTCCGGGGGCGCGACTTCACTTCCGCTGGGTTTTGTCGCGTCCATCAATTTCATGCATCTCATTTATATTTCAAATCCATCGCGCATTGCTTCATCGATGACCAATCATCGTTTGATACATCTAATTAAAATTTAAATTGCACCAATCACAAGGCTCCATTTCCAACCGTCAAAACCATGTAAAACTGCTCGATACCACTACTTGTCCCCCCTCATAAAGTGTGCCCAAAAGAATCTTGGTAAATAGGACTGATATTTGCACTTCGTACTTCCTTGGAACTCTCAATACCTTTTCCCTTTCTTTGTTAGGTTAAGTTGGCTGCTGAAACTCAAGGCATATCTGCTGAACCCTCCCCTGACGAGCACTGGTCTAAGAATTTTGCTGCTTTATCTGTCCATCGACGTAAAAGGTGGGTAGTAACAGCCAAGGGATTCAACAGTTTCCTTCGGGATTTTGAAAATTCAAAGGACGAAAATATCTACGGCATGTTTGGCAGTCATGGTGCCCTCCTGGTCGCCAACAGTGAATCACACCTCGAGGTACACGACGTCGGTCACGGCTAGGACTGGGTCAAAGTCTCTGGAGCAACAACCACTGACATAGGACGCCCACAGTAGGTGAATTAAATATAGGTAAGGGAAGATTTTACAACCCGCGAGCTTTAGCTGGAGGTGTTACATTCAAGGGTACAAGCACTTTGGAAAATGGACTTTTTGGCACGGACTTCAAACAACCTACTTATCAAGTTAAAGACTGGCGAAAAGATATCAATTTCTATTTTAAGAAATCAGTGTTTTTCTTTGAGAACTTGCTAGTTTGCTTAGGAAGTAATAATGAGGCGCAAGGTACCAACGGGAAGGCCGTTCAGACAACTCTATTCCAAGACAGGCTTCTAGATGGAGTAAGCGCATCATTTATAAGGGTCAATAGGGTTCAAAAACCCTACTCCTCGACTTTTCCAGCCACAACGCCATCCAGCTACAACAGTTACACAACCCTCGCTGACACCAAAGGAAACTTTTACTACATTCCAGATCCCAGTAAATCGATGTTATACGTTCACGTGCAAGATCAAGAGTCCAAGACAGACGATGGAGGAAAGACAACGTCTATGCGGTACAGCGTCTATTACGGTACAGCGTGGTTTGAGCATGACACTTTCCCCTCGAATTATGAATATGCTGTCTTAATACCGACTGATACGTATCATCCAACATTAACTGACCTGGCAACATCCCAAGATACACCTGGAAAAGAACTTTACAACGTTTTGCAGAAAGATGAAAACGCTCACATTGTCCAGTTTCTGAATTCACCAGAGTCATGGTCCCCACTCCATCATTCTGTCACTGGTTATGTCCTGTTCGCAGCAGCCCCAGATCTCCCAAACGACGGTCCAGTAAAGGCGGTGAGCGAAGGGAACTGTCTTATCATGGCTGAGCAAACTGATAGTTCTTTTTTCCCCAGTATCAGCTCTCCTGACATAAACCTTCCCACAAAGTTTGGTCCTCTTACACAATCAGATGATGTAGGGAAGGAGGAGCTTTACCATGCCACGAGCAAAGAGAGGAAAATAGAAGTGACATTGAGAGAACCAGTACTGGATAGCATCGTTTACGCCCAAACCCACGGAGAACCAGATTGCTACAAGCCCAGCGTGTGGGTTTTGTCCGATGGCAAGACCGTTCGATTTCTAAATCTTAAGAATGGTTTCAGTGTCGAAGTAAAACTGACGCTGACATAAAACTCATTTCATCAATGAACCAATAGAAGTAAACAAAGAAACATGATTCAGAAATAACATACCTCAATTTATACACTGTTCGGAACATTTCAACTGGAGAAAATTAAGGGACATGATAATGATAATTATTTCATGACAAAGACAATAAATATATGATTATGAAACAAATATATGATTTTCATTTTTTCATTCTCAAAGAATAATGTATGCATGAGGCGTTAGATACCCAATACCATGATAAGCCCATAATCAACCGTTAAGGTTGACGTTCAATTCAAATTACGTATCGTTAAAGGGAAGGAAGCTTGCAGATCAATCTCGCAGGCCCTCTTGCGGTAAATTTGCCTTTGCAATCTCAGACTGTAATTTGGTGCAAGCAGAATGATAGTCTACAAGTAGCCATACGGCTACACAAAGGCTTGCAGAATGACTGATGCCAATGACTGATGTCAATGACTGATGTCAATGGATTTACACAGGAAATGTTCAATTTAGTATTGGACATCGAATTTATTCTTCAGTCCAAAGGTTTTACTCCAGACGCACAAGTTATGTACTCGCATTTGATTGGTTTCTAAACAATGGAATTGAGTTAGTCACGTCATAGCTTGCACATGCGCCAAAATTTTTTTCCACTAAAATAAATCTTTGCACCTGTTTGAAACGCATTGCGCCTTTTTTACCTGATCTTGACCATGCAGTTATCTTCAATTTCCATAGGCTGTAAAAGTTGCAAAATCTGGCCATAGTCTGTCCCACGACCAAGTCAGAAGGGGCATAGGTCTATTCCCGATTTTACGTCACAAACGTCTTTACATACATGTTTGCAAATGACTTAATGCGATATAAATCAGTTTGCGACGCTTTTTTATTTTTATTTTATTTTATTAGCTTCGCCAGAGACCTGACAGGGACACTACAACAGCTTGCGCCAATTACTGTAGGCCCGTAACTGCAAATCCCTCCCCCATAACCACATTCTAGGTGGACCACCACACCGGGGACTACGTCCCCTACTCTTTTCGAACAGTGCGTGGGTTCTTTAACGTCCCACAGAATCAACTATGAAGAGTTGTGAGACGGGGCCTAAGGTTTATCGTCCTTATCCGAGAAGACTAGACAGTCTAACCATTTGCAGATGTCATTACAATGGTAGCACTTTCTCGTCAATAGGCTAGTTTCGAATTGTGGGAGAACAAAAGAACAGAGTCGAGGTTGAGGGGAATAATTTGCATTTTCCTTTGTTTTTGACAAAAGAAAATGCAAATTATTCCCTTGAACCTCGACTCTGTTCTTTTGTTCTCCCACAATTCGAAACTAGCCTATTATTTAAAGACCCTGAGTGTTGGTCCGGCCGCGCTTTGAACCCACGACCTCCCGCACGGTAGTGCGGTGCTCTACCACTGAGCTAACCGGTCGGCGGTAAAGCTAACCGGTCGGCGGTAAGTTCAGTCAAATCGAGAATAGACCCAAGCCCCTTCTGACTCGGGCGTGTACCAAACGATGCTTCGTTTTTGTACGTTTTGAAGCCCATAAAAATGTCCAAAACAGGAAATATTGTTGCGACAGGTGCAAAGATTTATTTTAGGGAACAAAAATATTTGGTGTTAGGTGCACTTTAATGGAAATGTACAACGTAGGTAAACAACAATTTGTCGTGGCGCACATGGTAGCAATCATTAATTTGTTTGCTGCACAAATTGTTTATAAAGTTGTGTCAAATAAAACGGATATATTGTCCAAGAAAACCAATAAGTAAAGTGCAGAAATTCAATGAAATACTTAGCCTCCTTCGCAGACGTCTTTGGGCTCGTCGCGCGTTCCTTGCCCACGAACGTCTGCTTAACTGAACTACCACTTCCGTTCGCGGCGGTTAGCCAATCACAGTTCGTTTTCCAATTTATGGAAAGTAGGACTTCGACCTCTAGATTATTTTCACAGACGATGCACGTGAATCGGGTGTCGATTTCCATTCTTCTGCAGCTCGTTATTGGTTTCTTCAAAACAAAGGCTAACCGCCGACGAACGGAAGTGGCAGTTCAGTTGAGCAGACGTTCATGGGCAAAGAACGCGTGACGAGCCCAAAGACGTCTGCGAAGGAGGCTATAAAATACTATGACTGCATTGAATAGTTGAATAAGCAAATGATTGCAAAGCAAACTTTGCACGAGAGAGCTGATTAGTTCAACGAGGTCTATTTCACGACCTGTTTTTAAGAGATGTAATCCTGCATATGGTCAGATTTGAATTATACGACTTCTCCGGCAATGCAACATGCAGGATTTACGGTGACAAGTGCAAAAAAAAAAACAAAAAAAAAAACGGGTTGACCAAACTTTGAATACAGTGGTCTGATCGACAGGCAGCTGCCAGTAGCGCTCTGATTAAGATTTGTATTCGAAATAAACAAGTAGACGTTTAGGTATCATAAGATCTAATTTATGTCCTCAGTTCAGTTGCTGTTAAAACCCTTTGTTATCAAAACCCTATGATATACGCTTTTAGTCACCCTTAAGAGAGCGCACAATATACGAAGCAGTCTGTCAGGTTGTTATCCTTTTTTTTTTTTATTGTTTTCGTTCATAAAACAAACCCTTCCTGTTGCAAGAAATTGGTCACAGAACAATACAGTATATCGCAGTTGGCTATTTACAGTACTTCAACTTTGTCCACTGTAACGTTGTTGACACTGCACGCCATCATTCTTGGTACCAGGCACAATGTGTTCTTTACGGTGAATCTTACATCATCATCTTAATCCTTGGTGAATGATACCCAATGGTAAGTTTGTTTGTACCACTCAGCCATTAGAAACTCAAGCATAACAGTTGTTGGAGATCACCTCGGACGACCCAGAGACGGCGGAAACAGCCCTGCTTTAAGATAATCATCAAGAACCTAGAATACGGCAGAGAGACGTTTACTTTAGAACTGTACTTGGCACGAGCGGAGCACTAACATGCTTGCACGTATAAGATGGGTGAGCCCTTCTGCCTCGCGGCGTTCTCCGTGCGTGGTCCAGGTCGAAGCCGGATTTTCTATCCGGCTCACTTTCACATCGTAAGTTTGAGTAACTGAGCCCAGTGCCCGTTATGGCTTCTGGAAAGACCGAGTTCGGGTTCGAATCCAAGCAAAATAATTATTTTTATTCTTTATTTCGCTTTGTTTTTACCATGACTACCTGAACGGATAAGGCAGCTACTTTCTATTCCCCACAAAATCCGCTATCAATTGAGCCTATAATCACTCACATATTGCTGACGGTACGCACATAACCATCAACGGATATGGTGATTTATATCACTTCACAGGTCCACGTGTTTAGAGTGATCGGGCATCATCAATAGTACACGAAGAGAGGACAAAGGAAAAGGAAACCGCGAAGGAGGTTTGGGATATACGATCCTAATTACCATGGAATTGGGTGAGCATTTCATGTGAATGTCTTCAAGAACAACTACTAACGGTATTGCAGGCTATATATCAAATACTTGAAGGACTGTGTCATCAACTGTCCAAACACCTCGACGTCGGTTGAAAGGAAACTCGGCTGCGCTTCGTATTTTCAGCCTACCACTTCTCGTTGTTTGGATGACGCAATGAAGCACTCTTCCCAGTGTTATGATAACCCCCCCACACCCCGAAAAAAAAAAACCAAGACTGCGTTCTCTATTCCTTTGAGATTGTTGTGCAGTTCTTTGACAAAACTTACTACTTAACTAAGTTAACTGAAGAACAACTTGAACAGCTTGAACTGCTATTCCGTGTTTCATTGTCATAATCAAGTTACATCACTTTATTCCCTAACTATAGAGTAAACCATTGACTCTAATTAATGCTGCAATCATAGCTCTTCAAAGGAGGACGTGAGGAGAAAAAATAAAGAGAAATTCACCTCTCTAAGTGATTCCACGGTTAGTTCAGGAAAGTCGTATTCAAATCCTGTTCCTTCGATCTTTGATCCATCTATACCCAAGTGGTTGTCATAGAGAAGCTCCTGTTTACAAACATTAAATAGTTTATCAAATGAAGAATGATCCTCGCAGTTGTGATATGTTTAGTTGGTTAGAAAATGGCCACATGCATGAAAATTACCTTATTTATGAGTAAGTCATTTTCAATTAAAAACTTTGATTGTAAATAAACTGGCGAATGAAGGCTGGGCAGAATCTTGCAGTACGAACCAGGAAGTTAAAATAGCACACGACTTTGCTAACTCTCACATAATTCCAGCTCCTCCTACAATTACACTCGTGAACTACACTATTTGACTCACCAGATCCAAGTAAGGACTGAGAGGGGTAGTGTGGATGCCATCTCTTTCACATGCATCGGACCATGGAGCCAGGTGCTTTTCATTGGATTCTTCAACAGTGCTGGCCATGTTTAGCTGAAGTAAAGAACTCCTCAGTCAACTTAAGTTTCAAATTATTTTAAGTATACAGCCTTTGAAAACCCAATGCCTCGTGCAGGAAGTAGATGATAAGTGGTCAGCATAGCCGCCTTTTTAATACGTCTCTCAGCTGGATTTTCTATGTCAGTGGCTTCACACTTAGCCTGCGAGAGCATCCTGTTTTTTCGGCTCTAGTTTCACCCGCCGAGAGAAGCGGGCGGAGAGAAGCGATATATAGAGATAAAAAGAGAAGCCCAAAAGTGTCTCCTAGCCCTAATCACTACACAAAATTTTGTTTTAGATTGAGGAGAAGCTGTTTGGCTTAGTTACCAATCAATAAAGCTGTGACCTGTACCTGTGACCTGTGGAACGTCACCTGTACTTTAGACCCGCCTCTCGACGTAAGTGATAGTTTTGTTGTTTATTTATTTTATTTTTTTCCGAGTGCCGAGAAACTGTATATTCACAGTCAGACGTTTCGGGAATAAACCCTACATCAGTGTGATATTTGGTCAAACTATCACACTGATGAAGGGGTTATTCCCGAAACGTCTGACAGTGAATATACAGTTTCTCGGCACTCGAAAAAAAAACAACAACAAAACTATCACTTTGCATCAATTCTTGTTATATGTTTGTCCAAATTGCGAGGATGTGCTTTTTCTATTACCTGAATGATCCGATCGGTTACACGAAGAGGTAGAATTCAACTTATTTCTTGGACGGAAAGAGACTAGTTTCATTAATATTCTTATGGCGATATTTCCTAAAACACAATGATGAAACTTGAAAACGTTAACCTAACTTTTTCAAGCTGCAATCCATTTCCTCCTCATCATCTGTGGCCATAGACAATCGCAAATAGTTTCACCCCACATGTTAAGTGCTTCGTAGTGAAAAATCGCACAATTTACAAATATGCCACTGTTGTAAACACATGCTTGGGTTTAGATTCAAACTACATGACAGTGCCCCTTTAAATTGGGTAATAACAAACCACGAGGAAAAGCCACATTTCAACCCCCCCCCCCCCCCTTCCCCCAACCACCAAATCCCAACCACTCTGGTTTTCAATTAGCCCAGCTCAGAGCCGAACTCAGTAACAGCAACTAAATAATGGTAAGCAAAATTTAGGAAAAGAAACAACTGGTGGATCTACAACATTGAAGAGCGGCCTACCCCATGTCTTTTTTCTAAATTCTAGCTGAAATACATGTATTTTCATTGCGGGCACCTTACACAAAGTTGACTTCTGGCACTGGAAACTACAGTACAATCAAATTAAGCATACACAGCGTAATAATAGCATGTAGACAAAATGCTCATTTTAAGTTGGCAGAAGCTCCTTCATGAGTCTTGAAAGTTGGCACTGGAGGGACAAATCTGGAGTTATATTAACTAAAGGCATTTATAGCACTTTTACTGTGACAGTGTACTGATAGGACTTACCCGCGCTAAGTTAGACATGACAGTTCCAAAATAACTATGCTGAATTCCAAAAATCTCGGACACAAAATTGCTGATAGTTCCCTGAGCTGAGAAAGAATGTTATTATAAGTCATTAGTACATAGACATAAAGCCAACAACATCACTACCTAATCTTCATTGAGGTCACTCACTTGGGCCCTTATTTTTTCTGTGGAAATTGTGAAAATTGTACTATAAGCAGCAGATGTGAGAATACTGGTTTATGTGGCTGAAGTGTCTTCTTTATATCTCAGTGAGAATGACAGAAGGATGAAGGGATGGGTAATCTATGTAATGGAAGAATTGTGTGTATAATTGTGACAACAAAAAGTGTAAAAGATCCTAAACTTTGAGCAGTCATCTTTTGCTATTATGCCCTACACTTAGACCAGCTAAATAACACTCCAAATCAGAAGTGCTTCAAACGATAAATCGCAGCTCCCGTCTCACAACACTTGTTCCTAATTATCTGTGGGATGTTAAAGAACCCACGCACTGTTTGAAAAGAGTAGGGGACGTAGTTCCCAGTGTGGTGGTCTATCTCTATATTTCATCTGTCTTTGACATTCACGCGTTGGTTCGGTGGGTGGGTGAGATCAAATATGAACTGATAGCGGCTGCCAGAGGCACCTTTACAGGCTGACGTCCGATCTTACCCTAGAGAAGAACAGTAAACCACCATGAAACTACATGTATGTGATATGTGCGGTAAAAAAAAATCCATTACCTTTACCATTTTATATTTGCAAGAACGAAGCCATCTTGATGACATACTTTCTTTTGTAAGCCTAAAATAGCCTCAAACTCAAACAAAACATGGTCTTATGAGGATACCGACACTGTAGCTGTCTTGCAAATTAGTCTTGAATTTAACAATCACCACCCCAGTTCAACTGGAAATGCTTTCTGTTCATTTCACCGTTGTTAAATCCGAGTCTTACTGGTGTTGCTTTTGTCCGCCAAGTTGAACACATCACCACTGTTACCATGGCTCGTCAAGTGCCAGACTGCTCGACACACATCATTAACGTGAATAGTACTCATCTTCAGGTCCTTTGTCCACAATAACTATGATGAAGAAAGCATTACGTATATAGGCACAGGTGAGAAGATGTGAACAATGTATTTTAATTTCGTTCTAGTCCTACAGAACATGTCAAATTCACATGAAACGTTCTGAATATCAACCAAATCAACTACGCCTTAATGTTTCATGAATCTGAAGGCGGCTCCACTCAGAGTACTTTTCCTTAACCTTTTCTAGGCTCTCAGATATTTGGGGCAAGCGAATTGAACAAGGGAAGAAATTCACCCCTCTCCCTCCCCCAGCCCTGCTACATTTTCTTCGCTTGTTCTTGCATGTTTGTCCCAAACACCTGAGAGCCTGGAACAGGCTAACTTTTCCTCAGTGGTCCAGGAATGTTTTGTGGTCAAGGGAGCTTTTTGGCGGAACTCCCACTGCTCACAGTTAAAGAATTGTATGGTCACTTACAAGCCCAGAGTGCTGACTCGGGGTTGTTCACTAAAATATTATCCGTAAAAAAGAAATAATAGTCATATTACACATAAATTATGCAGTTATCATACCTGCATTGATTCTGTTAATTCCTTGTACACAGCTCCAATAATTAACCTTCGGGCTGAATCAAATTAATTTTATAAACTGTCACAAAACTTTCAAAAATATTAAGAATTAACAATAATTATTGGATCATGCATCAGCATGCATTTAAAAGCACGTGGGAAGTTTGGAGAGCACAAAAGATCCATAAGTGTTGCTTGATGTGTAGCCAATTTAGCAACTCTAGCTTCTTGAGTGCTCTCCAAACTTCCAAGTGCTTCCCGTACAATAATGTCTGGCCTGACAAAGCCTAATATTCAGGCCTAAATCAAGCCTGATTTTATAGTGAACTGTGGCCTTACACATTAAACCAAACAAAAGCCTAACATCAAATTTGCTAGCTTAAGGTTGTTAAAAAAAAATAAGGTTTTGTTAGGTTAAAGTTAGGCTTAAATTTTGTAACTTTTACTGCCTATAAAAAGCCAATATTTGGTTTAAAAAGGTGCAAAAAACGGTCCAATACATTTCGAGTAGGTGAACATTTTATTTAAGCGCAAAACTTTTGGGGGGTTAGGTGCATTTTAAATACAAAACGAATCCTGTAATAGCTTACTGAGTCCCTGTCTGTCAGCTATTCCATAAATTATTGCTGGTCTAACAATGACATAGTTTAATCTGGAAGAAAAAAGGAAACAATGACAGCTCGTCTGTAATTCCACCGTTTGTCTCAATAATTTACTTCATATTAAATAAATATGTGACAAATAATTTCATACCCATCAAGTTTGGCCAATTCCTCCTCGACCATTAGCTTGTATTTTGCAATCTGTGTCCAAGGTGATGTTTTGCTGTTCTCATCACTTACACCCTGCCAAAGCAACATTGATCTGGTCTTAACCTTCAGTAGCATGGCGGTCAACTTGAACAAGTTTATTATATCGCCAAAAGAAACAATTAAGCCATTGATCGGCATGAGTTAAATCATCTAAAGAAAGTAAACTATAAACAACAAAAACAAGTGAAAAGAAAAGGGTCAAATAATTAGTTTTGTGTGTGTAATTCTCCTTGCATTGGTAGACACATGTACGTTTCTTGCCCTGATGAGATATTTTGTATATGTAATAGGACTACTTGTTGTCCAATTTGGAAATAATTGGATGAAAAAAATTCCGAGGACAGCCAAAATTGGACGAGGCCGTAGGCTGAGTCCAATTTGGCTGCCAGAGGAATTTTTTGAATCCTTATTCCCAAAATTGGACAAGCATGTAGTCCTCTTACTTATTAATTATATAGCTTGTCAGATGTAATTTGACATTATTGCTCAAACAAGTATTATCCTAAGAAAAGGCAAACTTAAATATTTTGAATTACCGGTATTTTAATTTCTAAAATATACAGAACAGAACGCTATAATTACAAAAAAGCAATAAATTTCAAAAGAGTAACAGAAGAAAGCAAAGCATTGTTTTAATAATAATAATAATAATAATAATATTATTATTATTATTATTGAGAAGGAGAGAGAGTATTGAGAAGGATGTAGAAGGCTACCATCTCGACCTCTCTCAACATACATGTAGTGAGAACTTTCAAAGCCATTGTCTCTTGACTTTCCATAAGGGAATGGCATACATGCTCAATATAGCTCAACGGATAACTTTAGATTGTTTATTAGATTTTTATCTTTTATAATATCAGATAACTTTAGATAACTTTAGATTCTTTAATTTTATAAGATTTTTATCTTTTATTGCATATTGTTGTTTGCATATATTTTTTTTGCATATATTTTTTGCATATAGTTTTTTTTGCATATATTTTTTGTTTTTGGATAACTTTAGATTGTTTATTAGATTTTTATCTTTTATAGTATCGGATAACTTTAGATAACTTTAGATTGTTTATTTTATTAGATTTTTATCTTTTATTGCATATATTTTTTTTGTAAATCAGTAGTTTTCTTTTAATAGTTCCTTCAGACTGCATAGGTTACGCTGTGCGCCCTATGTTTTACCATTTTAGCATCCATACATTGTCAACTGCCATAATATTTTCAAAACATTCAATAATGACATTATGAATATAATAAAGTGAGTACCTGCTTGACACTTAAGGCATGAGAGACATTTTTTCACTTTCTGTAACCCTGCGCTCGTAATTCTCTTGCTTTCGCTTCAAGTTGTTGTCTTGATTGTGCAAATTAACGATCTCGCAAAATGCTGTAATTTCTGCCACAATTCTTCAAATGACGGTGGAACGAGCACTGCATTAAAACAGCCAAGCTTTCTGGCTCATATCCGTCCCCGTCTTTTTTTTCTAATTTCCATGAAGAAACGGCAAAGAATTATGCCGTTTCTTTGCGCTCTGTTTGCTCTGTTTGCTTTCCAAGCGAATTATTCAGATCTCAGGGATATGAATCCAATTTCTGGCGAAGATTTTGACACACTTTATGAAGAGATGCATCTTCTGTTCAGTGTAAAACATCCTTTATATGTTTGTTGTCGTCGTTATCGAGGAAGCTAAGAGTCAAATGAGTTGGTGAAGGTGAGAAAAATCCATCGTTAACTCTCGAGCTTGCTTTTATGTTCATTTCATTTCATAGAACGCGCAAGTTTCATGAGCTTTAATTAATTTGAAAAAGTCACTGAGTAAATGCATGACTTAAGGATTGTATTATATTTTATGTAATTGTCTGTTTGTCTTTATTAGGGCTATGTTGTGTTTAGTAGCACTTTGTTTAGGCTTAGTCATAAATGTGTCTCTTTGGAAGAATTAAAGTCTTGATCTTAAAGAATCACAAAACTTTGCAGTCTTTTTTAACTAAAGTAGTGGAACTTTAAATTGATATTGATTGCCCTCCTAATTCTCAAATTTGCATTTTGATGTCTCAGTTTACCATTGATTCCCAGACATTTCCAGATAGATACATAGATAGATAGTTTATTCTTATCAAAATCGCAGCCAAAGGCTGAATTAGATTAATCGTTAATTACAATATTAAAATCTAATAAAAAGTAAGAGAAATACAAGAAAATATACACATATCCCTATATACACCTATACATATAGCTAAAAATTTAATCACAGTTACTATATATAAATGCGTTCATAAGTCTCTTTGTCTTAGCCAGGGAGACATTAAAATTCCTCTTTCGTCTTAAATTGAATTCACAAATGTTACGAGGTGGCAAGAGCTCATGCAATTTATGGTTTGGGTTACAAGTGATGGAATCGAAAAGCTTAGTTGTGATCTATAGACTGCCTGCATTGAGAGAGCATCTCCAAGTTGGCTTGATGTAATGCGTTTCTATATGGAACAAACTGAAAAATAATTCGCAAAGCGCGCTTCTGTAGCTGTTCTAGCTCGGCAGATAAATATGCGGGAAGCACGTTGTGAAACACCGGGCATGTCTATTTGGTAACTGGGCATATACAGGTCAAATAAAAGATTAGCAAATCTTTGGCAGGAATATTCGCTCTCTTCAGTTGTTTAAGAAAATATAACCGGCTCGCTACTTTTTTACTTATTTCAGCAACACGACAGTTCCACGGGAGGTCAGATGATATATTTAGACCTAACAACTTAACAGTGGACACTACCTCTATTGCTTCCCATTGATGACAATGGGACCAAAGTCCACGGCTGATTTAGCAAACAAAATTCGTAGTTCCTTACACTTCGACTCGTTTAGCTGGAACTTGTTTTGGTTAGACTTAGCGATCAATTCCTTCACATCAGATTGGATATGGCTAACTTCCTTCTTGTCAACACACTCTGCAATAGTTGTGTCGTCCACGTATTTCCACAGTTCCGTGTTACTGGTGTTGATGTCATCAATCATAAGAATAAACAGCCACGGCCCGAGCTTGGTTCCCTGTGGCACCCCTGCCGGTACATTCCTCCATTCAGACAAGCAATCTTCTCCCAACTTGACTCTCTGCGTGCGGTCTGTAAGGAAATCGATGATCCAATACGATACGCTAATCGGCATATCCAGGGCCAACATCTTCCCAGCGAGAAGCGTGTGGTCTATCAAGTCGAAAGCCTTCCAGTAATCGAATAAGACATTGCTGATGGTGGATCCTGAACCATCCATGTGTTTGGTCCAGGAGTGCACCATACTGATTAGTGCATGCGTTGTTGAGGATTCTGAGATAGCCCCAAATTGGTTGTCTCCAGCAATTCCAAATGTGATTTCTGTTTAGTCTTAGAATTTTGGGGAATTCCTAGGAATTCGAAATTATTCCCAACTGGATCAGTAATCGTTCCCAGATATTCTAAGAAATTTCAAGCCATTGGTTTTATCCTAATTTGCATGACTTGGAATTGTTTGGAATTCCTAGGAATTCCAAGTTTTCTGGGAATCCATTTCACAAGGGCATCCAGCTCATTGCGAGGGATGTCTTCAAACTTCCTTCATTCGTTACACTGTACTTTCCACTCACTGAAAACGTTCAGCCAAGTTTTGTACTCTTGGAGGTGTTTTGGTTTTGGTTTTTGCCTCTCAGATTCACAAGGTCTTCTTCTTGTAGTGTAGGAAATCTTTCATTTGCGGTGTTATCGCTTAAAAGGTCATGAGAAATAGAAAAGTTTGGCAAATCTGTGTTGCTTAATTCGGCCATTGTTCAACAACAAGAGACACAGCAACACGATGTCCTGTTTACCACGCTAACGCAATGCTTTAAGCTGATTGGCTACTTTCCATTACCTACTGTATTTTCTTGGATTTGATTGGCTCACACAAGCTGTCATATTTTTCTTAAATTGGACAGTTTGTCATTTTCAATAGGAAAGTCCTATCTAAAACTATCCAAATGAATCCTTAATTGGACAGTTTTTGACAATTAAAGGATAATATCTATGCTGACAATATCAGATTAACTACCAGCTATATAATTACTAATGTAAACTTATTAAAATATCAGAATAAATAAGAGATAAACAGTAGTGCATACATACATGTTTTAAACTCATAAGTTTCATATTAGACAAGTTTATAATTACCTTGTCACAGGAATACACTTGAGCAGTAGAAATTTCAATATATCTCTTTATGTTGCACTTTAATGCTTGTTTTGCACAGTTCAGGCTTAGTTTAAAAATTCCATCCTTGTAAACCTAAAAAGAGGAACAAGAGGCTACAGTTGTAAAATTTAGCCTTAACTCAGGCCTGCATTTTATTCTTCAAAAATAATTATAGTCACTGTGTTAATCCCCCTTTTCTTGATTGGTGGATTTTGAGTTTCTAATTTATTAGCATGCAAAGTTCCCCTGGATCCTGTGGTTCACTGCATATAATGATCTTGACACAAAGTGATTTGTAAAGTGCTTTTAATGACTGGCTCTTTCAGCAGTCAAGATGAATCAATTCTCCTGCTGTGAATGGCAACCCATGAGGTCAAGATGGTTGAGCCATCTTGACTGCTCAGGATAGCCCGTTTCTACTGTCTTTTAATTATTGAAGTAATTTTGTAAATCACCTGTTCTGATTGTCCATATCTTGTCTCTGCAGCACAATTGAGACAAATATCAAAATCCCCTTCAGCATCCAAAAATGCTTTTTCCACACTACCTAAAAAAATTATGATGAGAAGTTTGCAAAGTACATTACACTGTATTAAATTATGTACCTTTATGTACATTAATTTATAAACTCTGGACCCATGGTTCCCCAGTAATTTCTCCTTGGTTCACTTCTATGTGTAATGCTCATGCACCAATTTTGAGTATAGTAGGACAGAGGACCATATCAATAAAAGCAAAATTCAAAAGCTTGGATTTAGTTTGCCATAGCTAGGGTGGGCTAATTTTTATTAATTTTACTCATGGATAACTAAGTATGTCTTTAATATAATAGGCTTTTTATTTATAATTATAGAAATAATGTGGTCCTTTAAATGTACAATCATGTACTTGTTTGAGTACTTACCAGCATTGATGAGATTTGCACTCTTGAATTCAACAGTGCTATGGTGGAATGCATTCTGTAATGTAAGTAATAACATGAAGTAAGACACATAAACCACTTCAATTACCTGTTAAAGGCCCACATTCACAGAAGATGCATTGCATTCTGGGGTTCAATTTTTCTGTATGTTAAAACTCCATCTATCGAGTTCTAGCCAATCAGATTGCAGGGTTCAAAAAAGAACCTTTTCAAAACAAAAACAAACCCTTGCAAAGCCTATTGGGTGAATTTGGGCCTTTAAATCAATCACTAGTTAAATCAGATAAGAGTATTAATTCATACAAACATACTCCACAATTTCCAGTACAATACCAGAGATTTGCCCAGAGAGAATGAGACACAAAAATGGCCATCCCTCAGCTGCTTATTGCCCAGAGAGAATGAGACACACACAGAAATGACCATCCCTCATGATCAGCCGCTGATCTCAACAGTGAGCTTTCTCTTGGTTGCATCAGGTATTTTTTGGCCCCAACTTTCCAAATGCCTCATCACTTCCTTTAATTCCCAAATACAATTTTTGTTGACTTAGTCATCCCATGCAGCACACTATTGGTATACAACCTTAATCCGGGCAATCTATCAATACTGCCTTCACTTAACTTTTCATCATTATATTACCATGGCTTTACAAACACTGACCGGATATGAAATCAATGCACAACACACTCAGCAATGAATGCACAATACAGTGTACTCAGCAACACACAGCTTACTGATCGAGCGCGTACAGAAGTACTGATGGGCACTTTATTTTAAGAAATTAAATTGCCTATTAATACAATCCATGATGAAGACAACCAGATTTTAATACATGGTAGAGAGTGCCCCTAAGTTACCTTATGTCTGTCATTCAGCCAAGCAGTCGGAGGTGGAACTTTGTCAACTGCCCGAATCTAGAAATCCCAGCAAATTACAATCTAAGTCGATTTGACAAGCTTGTGGCTCTCCCATATCATCTTTAGACTTCATCCAAGAAACTTGGGATGAAAGGGAGAGGTTTTACCTTTGTATTTTGAAAATAATAGGTCTGTCATGTAGCATGGAGGTCAGATACGGCTACAGGAACATAACTAAAGGTGGCTTGAACCAGTCAGTCTCTAACACTTTCCAGCATGTATATGTCAATTGACTGTTTTAGGTAAGAATTAAGTTCACCAGATAAAATTTGTTTAACCTAGATTGAAAATCAATTTCATTTGTCACATTAAGCCCTAAGTATGAATAATTAGGGCTATGAGACAAGAATTGAGATTCAACCTGGGATAATTTTTTTTTTTACCTGAATTTAATTTTTACCTACAACATAATTACTACTTTGATGGGTCTATACTACTACTCTCTTTTTGTGCAGCCCTTAAAAGGGCTACTAGTGGTTATTTAACAAAAGTAATGCCTGATCATTTATTGGCAAACAAGTCATGGCAATTTTCGTAACATGGCAGGTCACCACAGAAATAGTATTAATATAGCCTAATTATTGAAAGGCTGGGGGCATGACCAACCCAAATGACTTTTAGGGCCTTTTTGGTACAAATATGCTGTTCCCTTTGATTCAATAGAAGAACATTGCCTCATATTTTTCGCCAGTTTCCATTTCGGTTTTGTTTGTTTTACAGACAGCTGTAACATGAAATTTAATAATAAACCATATGAAATAAAAGTTGAATAATTTGGGAGTAAAGTTTGGTTTATTTTGCAAATTCTTTCAACAATGTACAGTCCTAACAGTAACAGCAAAGTCCTAATTAATAGATTTAGCATCTGGGCATTACTAACAAATCATGAAGAGGGCACATAAAGTTTTACCTTGGAACACAACTCATTCTCAACAAGATAGCATATAAGGTTGCGGCCAACAAATCCCAGACCTGCAAGTTTAAAAAAAGGTGATTTACAATCATTTACATGGACAGAATCCATTAATCTACACAGTCATGTGATTACATACATCACATGATTCCCATCATCATTGTTGCCACCCTTCTACATACTGAAAAGCCTATCACTTTTTTCTATTCAATTACTGTTTTTAAATTTTGTTGAATGATGTGCATGCATTCATGAATCATTCACTTTCAACCCAAACTAGGTGGATTACAGATTAATAACAATCACTTTATTTAAGTCTCAAATCTATTTAGCCAAGCACAGATGCTCTACTAACTCGGGAGACTAAATCAAATCAACTCTCATTAAACAATGCACTGCAAAAACATGTCTTCAACACACCTGTGGGACTCGCAAGTGACGGAGATGATGACTATAGTGCAAATGTAGTACAGGAGTGTGAACCCTATACAGTACTTATTCTCATCACAATTGAGTGTCAAAAGCAGTTATTGCTTGCATGCTTTGTTTTGGTTCTGCTTTTAATTAATATTTCACTCTGTGATTGTTTGGCAAAACGTACACCACTTTTGCAACCAATGAGAAACAAAACCAATTAATTAAAGCCTTATCAGAAGTTACTCCCACCGATCATCCCAGGCTTGGTGTTAGCTACCTGTGATTGCTTTGAATTCTAATTGGCCTCTTGTACTCTTCATGTCTGATATGTCGTGTCATGTTGTTGGTTTTCCAACATTTAATTGAACAGTACTGCTCTATTAGGTATCATGAAATGAAAGTGTGCTCTATTATGACTAATACCCCCCCTGGGGGGGGGGGGGTACTAAAAAGAATTTCATATGGGGAGGCTCTGCCCTGAGGTCCAACTCCTTACCCTTTTGTATAACATTTTTGACAGAAAAGGTACCCCTTTCATATACCTTCCATTGACAAATAGTACCCCTTTCATATACCTAAAACAGGAAATCTTCTTGTCATTTTCACATAGCATTCAATAAATTATAACAGTGCAGTCATGAGGTATGTGTTTGAAATATTTTAATGAAAGGCACTTTTAAATACCTCAATGACAGATTTCCCTACCCTTTCATATGCTTCAACTCATGAAATCCCTACCCTTTCATATACCTGAAGTGTGAAAAAGGTACCCCTTTCGGACGGAGCCTCCCCGTATAGGCCATTATAGGGAGTAGCACCCCCCCCCCCCCGGGACTAATACATCCCTTATACTGTTTCATGAAAACAATGCACATTTAATTTCCACTGTAACCACCCCCTATAAACAACCCCCAGGGAAAAAAAGGTTTAAGCATATTTGGAAAATTTGCTGGACTGCAAAGTGGAACTTTGCTGGCAGTGTGCTCAACATCTGTTTCAGTACAAATAATCACATAAAGGGGTATACTGTTATGAATACAGTACTTGGTGCAAGCTGTTGTAGAGTCCCACCAAGTGTGACCAATAAACAGAACTACAGTATAAGAGTGCTCAATGTCTTCCAAAGGGGCGAGCCTACAAAAACTTGCTTGTCAATGAAAGACGTGAAATGGTTGCTGCAATGCATCCAGATTTGCACTCTGCATACAAATTTGCACTCTGGAGTCTAACAAACATAGCCTGTGAATTTCTTTTCCCTTCCACTTCACTTCAAATTCTGCACCAAGTCAGTCCTTTTGTAGTCGCATAGAAGACTTGTGATAGTGGTTCTTGGAATGTTCAACAGTCTTGACAGTTCAGCTTTGTTTCTCACCGATTCTGGCAGTGCAACAATCAATTCCTTCATTTCTGTGGTTAGTTCAACACTTTGTTAGCCCATCGTGGTTGGAAAAATATTTTTCAAACAACAACATAAAAACTTATCAACCTTTGATCAACACAAATTGACATCTCAGTGGTAAGGAAAAGCAACATGATATCTCTTAAACAAACCGCTTGTAATTGAAGGGCTGAGAGCATAACCGACCCAAATGACTTTTAGGGCTTTTTTTTCTTTTTTTGGTCCAAATCAGCTGAATGTTTGCATGTGGCCTTTGATTCAAATAGAACAAAATTGCCCCATAATTTTTTTTTGACCATTTTTCCACTCTTTTTCGAGAAAACGCGTATACAAAAAAAGGCCCTAAAAGTCATTTGGGTTGGTTATGTTCTCAGCCCTTCAATTCCTCTCTGTCGCAAGCTTTGCAAACAATTTTTCGATCTTTCATTAAGTCTGTTGTTTGTTTATATTTTCTGTAATTTTTCCCGCCTAAAAAGACAAATGGCATGGCCTGTCTCTGGTTTTCCTGCTCTTAGTGTGCAAACATGGGTGAAAATTTTGTGCATCATTTTCAAAAGTGACAAATAACTATAGCCCTTGACTGTAGTTTAAAACAAAGGGAAAAATAAACAAAGTGTAAATTTGAACCACAACTTAGAAAAGCATATTTTAGTTAACAGCAGTCCAGTGACTATATGAAAGGTTGGATCAAGTATTTCCACCTTCTTGCACTACAAAAAGGGCATTTCCTTTTCAGGTTTTATAAAATGTTGCCAGGGAGGGGAAACATTTCACTTTTTGTATGCCTGATGTATTTACCATGTTTTTAAATAAAGATGATGATGATGATGACTGTTTAAAAAAAAAATTCATGCCCAACGGCTGCCAGGATTAAAAACGCCTTGCAAATTATCCCCTGAGGTGGGGGGAGGGGGGGGGGGGGGGGTGCGAGGAGAATTGACCATGCACATAGAAGTGATTGATATCTTGGCAATCAGTCAACACCAACTTAACAAGCCGACGCTGGAGTAAAACTGAATAGGTTGGCGGGAGGAGATACTCAATAAGCTGTTACTGCGGATCATGAACTGTACACACATGAAGCTGTAGAAGAAATTTCCGAAAACTTGGAAGAAAATATCGGGACTTGTAACAAAAAGCTGTTTTTTAAACAGACATCACAACCTTGACCAGTCTGACCAACTACTCACCTCCAAGTACGAGGACTCTAGGTTTTGATGCCATTACTTCTGCCTTTCAGTGTCTGAGAATTTCGGATAAATATCAACCGGCGACAACTGCATGCGGGCGAGAAACCGATCGATAATTCTCAAAGGTTCATACAAGAGAGTGAAGGTTTAAATTTCCCCGCCTATTTAAACCTCATTTAGAATTCGTGGCGAATCCCAGTGATTTAAAACGCACAGGCTAATAAATACCCAGACGAAACTACAACCGGATGGAAACGGAACGAAACACAAGTCTTGAACCGAAATGAGATGGCTCGATCCGGGAGAGGCCGCTGGCTACCACGTGCTTGGAATGAGATCGGCGCAAAACGAAGGGAGAACCATACCCCCATACCCTGGTCCTAGAGGGGGACCCCTCCTCCTCCGATCCACACAGGCGCTTTCGTGTTTCTTTCGGCTAAGAAAGAACACCTTCGGCTTTTTGCTAAGTATCATAAAATTTAGTAGTTTGGAAGACAGATGATATGTCCGATATCCCTACGAATTGTGTTCCCAAAGGGAGTATTAAATGGGATCGCATAAAATGTCTGCAGTGCCGAATAACATGTGAGATGTGATGCGAGGGCCGGTAGAATCCAACATCCAACAACATCCTACCTTCCCGACGCAGTGTGGCGACGTAAGTGGTTTGGTCTCGCATAAACTCCTAGCCCTACTGAACTCTGTATTATATGGGACTGTCCGAGTATCAAACCGCTTGTATTAAACCGTTTGAGAAAAGTTGCAGCATTGACAGCATTACATTTTAGCTTTTATTATTAAATTAACGTATTTAAATTTTCATTATGTCTTTATTTATTTATTTATTTATTTATTTATTTATACACGACCCAGAAGCTTTTAAGCCTTAAAACTTATCGTGTGTAAATAAAGGCTACCTACCTACCAACCAACGTAACGGCTCTGCTATAATATCAAATGTTCAAGCAAGCAGCCGAGGACAATAATCCTGCTGGTATACGTTGGATCAAACTGATGATCTGATCGGCGTAATAAATCAACAGAGAGTATAAAAGCATGGGCCGATACAACGTAGAATGGTTTTAAGTTTTGTGTACTATATTTCGGCTGGCCAAACCAGCCTTCTTCAGGTACAATGAGAATTTACATTGGAAGGGGTGTTTATGTAGTTATATATCGGAAACACGTGAAACTAAAATGATTGACAGTGTAAAATAAAATACTAGAAAAAAGGTAAACTTATAAGAAAAATTAACTAATATGTTTCTTCGCGGATGTTAAGACCTTCAGGATCAATTGTTCTGCCTTTTGAGATTAAAAAAGCTTCCCTGGCCTTACGGATTGAGTCTCTGTTAGAAAATATTTTCTCAATGGGGATTAATTGCATGTCATTAGCAGTGTGGTTAGGAGAGGAGAGGAAACACCCCTTCCAATGTAAATTCTCATTGTACCTGAAGAAGGCTGGTTTGGCCAGCCGAAATATAGTACACAAAACTTAAAACCATTCTACGTTGTATCGGCCCTTGCTTTTATACTCTCTGCTATAATGCTGGCCTGTGCTCCCCCCCCCCCCCCCCCCCAGGCTCCCTCCTTTAATACACCATCAGTCAGGGCCCCCACATAATCCACTACAGTTAATTTCTGGGCTCGATTTCCAAGGTGGAAGGCAAAATAACTCTACGGTTAATTTTTGAAATTAGTGTTTTTACCTTCCGTCGCAATACGACAAGGGTCGCACTCGTTTCTGGCGGGAAGACGTTCAACATACGGGTTCTCGAAAGAAAACTCAATTAGTCTCGGTAGTAAGAAAATTGACCGTCATCAATTGACTTTTCACCTCATGTATCAAATTTGCCACCAAGAAAAAAATTTGAAGCGAAAAAATATCATACATCTTTTATGTGTCTATTCTTGGATACATAAGTAAAATAAAGGCTGCGTACATATAAAGAAAAGTAATGTTTAGAAATGTTGACAACTGATCAATTAATAATTTCTTGTTACAAGCAAATCACGTGACTCTGCATTCAATGGCGTCCGTGAGCAAAGGAAGTTCTAAACGAGCAACGAGAACCAACCATGTGCTTCCGCTGTGAGTTTCCGGCCATTTTTGCATCTTCAAAACTTTTGATGGCGTGATTTTTTCAAGCAAAATTTTGCTAGGATATCTTGGATCACTTCAGGGAATAAATTTTGGAGGACGTGCGTCGAAGGGTGAGTGTAATCTTAAAGTAATTTTGAAGCGCGTCGAACTGGAGTTTGGAAAGGATGATAAATTCGCTTCCGTGTTGTGCTCTTTTCCTTCCCTCGCTCGCTGTAATACCACTGACGGGCCTTAATTCGCTCTGTGCTTCCAAAACACGTGTGACTTAAAAGTATTTTGCTTTGAATTATAGGTCAATTGTCTTTATAAGTCGTGATTTTGCATATCTTCCGCTCAAATCGAAGTTGAGCAAACCGGTAGTTTGTGTGCTGTGGACGCGCGTCCAATTTTTGCATAAATTAGTTACTCCGGATGTGCAAGTTTGATAGCGTATGTTTTCTTTTCCCACTGCCCCAGCAAACCAATCTTACACCTGCTCATCTATGCTTTGAGAAAAGCAACGCCGGTTGTGTATTTTGGTGCTGTTTTGTCTTTTTCCTTGTGTTATCCACGTTAAAATCCGTGAATGTTTTACTTGTCAATTTGTGTATTTATGTCGTTTGTACGTCGATCATCTTCGATTCGATTTCATGACTAGTTCGCCTTTCTGATCGCTCATGATGACTGATTGCTCTGAAAACAAAACTTAAACAGAACATTTAAATTCTTCTTTATTCTTAAATGTAAGCTGACGTATTTTCTGGTGATGTGTTTATCGTACACACTGCAAGCTTTAGTTTGTAACTGTAAGTTTGAGTTTTGTTTGGCGTTGATGTGTACTTTGTAGTCCGCGGAGACAAGATGGCGGAATTGACTTCCGGACTAGGAAAAGTTTGAGTAAAACACATGATTATTACGCTGTTTGCCTCCCTGGACGCGAGTTTCTAGTGACTCTCGAATGCGAAATGTCTAAATTCTATTTCTAAACTTCGAAACATAATTCAGCGAACTAACCGCCAAATAGATAGTCGTAGCAACCATGTGTAACATTACAATCAAGCTCAAGCACCGTTCGTTACACACGAGTGAGGATTTATATCCATTCCGATTGCTTAGCTTTTGCGCTGATCATTTTAGACAGCGCGAGGACTTGTACGTGGCGTTATTCAAATGATATCTTTATAAAAGTTGTTTTTCCGCAAAGGATCATTTTTTAAAACCCAGTCAACTTTAATTAGCGGAAATTTCTTATTTTCTCGTAATTTCCAAAAATAAATATGTAATCTGAACCTGATAATTCTTGAAATTCGTACTCTGCACTTCGACAGTTCGGGAAATTAAAGTTTTTTTCCTTGTATTTTTTATTACCTTAGTATGTGTGAACTGATTTTCCCATGTGCTTATAGTGGTGGGTTTATTTTCTTGTGCCACAATCTGCCATTTAATAAATTGTTGGCATGAAAATAATGCAAAATATTGTGGTTTTCCTCCTTGTGAAGCTGGGTTTGCAAATCATCTATAAACATTTAGTTTGTCATGAAATGTTTCTAAGCCGCTGAGCAAATTGTTTCACAAGATATTTCACAAAATGTGTGATAAAGATTAAATGTATTTTTCAATTATAATTATTTTTTATTATAGTTTACATAGTCCATGGTCCGAAATTGCAACCAGCTGGTCACCAATGTCCCTAAACAATGAGTGTTGGCGACCAGAATTTCAAGGCTAGTCGCCAGTAGGCAAGTAACTTTTAATTTGCCTTCTTGATGTTTTAAACATGCACTCCAATATGTTAATAACGTAGATAAAAAAAATCATGGCTGGCTTAAATTTCAGAAAGCAACTTATGGTTTGTTTGTTTCAATGTTTATAATCTCCAGAAAAATGAATTTAGGGTAAAAAAAAAAACCCATTGAACAACCTCCACAACAGTTATAATCCGCGAACTGCAACTAGCACGAATTTTATCCACTGTACTGTTACGTTTCAGTGGTTTCCTCTGACTGTCTTACTGTGGACGCACTGTGCGACCATGTGCGTTCTTTTCGCCATGAATTTTAATGAAAATGTCACAATTACTGCCACTGTTCAAACTCTGCAAAATTTATTGCGCTCCAGAGAAGACGAAGAGGCTAAAGCTCTCATCGCTGAATTAGATATAGTGTAGGCCTCGAAAGAAGAACAAGTTGATCTTGCTGGCCTCGTTAAAGACAATGTGAGTGCTCAATATTGCACCTTCAGACCTTTGTACAGTAGAGCTAGTGTTGCAAACGACGTTGCTCCTTTGAATCAGAAGGCTAACTTCGTTACATGCGGTATTTTTTCGATTACTTTTAGTACTTAAAAATTTTGTTTAGTTGCCACTTGGTGTCAATTTCGGACCCTGCATACCTCTTTGGGTTAAAGGTTTTGGTGTGGACCTAACCAGCCTTTGAAAATTCCTTCTTCTGGAAATCTGGATAAATCAATATTCTCTAGTGTAATGAACTTGGGCCAGCTGTAATGAAACTCTTTTTTTTATTTTACACAAAAACATCTTTAATGTAATGTATTTAAATTATGTTAAGTCCTGACAAAATTAGTAAGAGATGCAACAGAACATAAGTCTGTCATACACTGTACGTCATGGCATTGCTTTGACCAGTGTTCTTACCGGACCCCTGCATTGCCACACTTTTTTGGGGAATGCTGTACTGAAATTTGAAAGGGTCCTCAGGAAGCAAAGGAGCAAACGAAGCTGCAAAAATCACTCTAAAAGGTAAATGCTGCTAGAAGAAACTCTAAAATCAGTCAAGGAAAATGATTGGCTCATACAACAGGGCTTATGATTGGCTGAGTCTGTGACACATGTTATAATAATAATAATAATAATATTGTAAAGCAAAAAAAGCCACGGTTTCAGTTGATTTAAGACAACTCTGAGCATGAAGAACCAACCAAAGAAACGCAAGTGAAGAGAAACGAGAAACTGAAGCAAACAATGAATTCCATAATGTCCCAGTCTTTCTCTCAAATGGCACACTTTTTTTTCTTCATGGGCCCTTGGAGATGCAAATTTCTGGTGAGAACTTGTACTGTTTGAGTGGTCTCACAAGCTCGCTAGTAGGCATAAAAAGTAATTACTTTGTCAGTTTTTTCTCTGTATGTGCAGCACTACCAATGAAAATAATATAATGAGTAAACTATAATTGTAACAGTGTGGTAAAAGTTAACACAAGAGGTTATGGATGTGCACCATGAGTAACACCAAATCAGTTCAAGTGTCCAGAGACAATTTTGAAACTTCTGTGCATTCATGCTGTTTGATCAGCACCTGAGTAAGTTTCTCGGGATTATAAGCAAACTATAATGTATAAGATGGCCCAAAAATGTTCTTACATAAGTATAACAAGGTTATCAATAATACATGTATGTCTATATATTTTAGGTTTCTGGTGCTGTAAACATTGATTACCAGAATGAAAGAGAAGGAGAAGTCTTCCCTGGTAGACCTTGGGAAGAGGTTACTAGAGGCATCTCGCAAGGGACATGCAGAAGAAGTTAGCATGCTCATGGCAACCGGTGCACCATTTACAACTGACTGGGTATGGCCTACACTGTACATGTTTTAGGCTCATTTGGTTTTTCACACAAATCAGACTAAGATACTTTGAATTTTAGGCAAAAAATATGTACACCAGCTGGGGCCAGTTCCTGAAAGGTGTAATAACTCTATTCCAGGGATAAATTTGCCTTATTCGAAAAGCTATTCCTGGAATAAGGCAGATTTATACCTGGAATGGAGTTATTACACCTTTCAGGAACCAGCCCCAGATAATCAGCTGAAATACAAGAATCCGTACAAGAATCCATGTGGTCTGTGATCCCAAATTTTATTGCATTTTCCCCAAAAAATAATTTACCTGACTTTGTATAGAGTTAAAACTGTATTTTTTCACTTCAGTTTTTATTAAAAATGTTACATCGTTTGATAGGTTTAATGTATTTCTGACAACATCAACAACTTTTTAATTATTAATTTTATACCTAACAGTTGCAAAAAGCTTGAGCCCACGGGTAGCTTAGTAGCCATTCAAGGCGTGCTCAAGAGAAAAAAATGAAAATTAAAAATAATGCGTATTAATGCATGTTTCAGCTGGGCACATCCCCATTACACTTGGCAGCCCAACATGGTCATAGCCAGACAGCAGAGGTATTGCTACGAGCTGGAGTCAGTCGAGATGCACGCACTAAGGTACAGTGTACTTTGCTTTAATTTGCTATTAATCTGAATTAATTTTCCCTCAGCAATGGAATAGATGTACAGTACTCTGTTACTTTCAACACAGGTAATGAAACTGCTATCTACTATGTTGTTAAATTTTTAATGTGACTTTTTTTTCTTTTTTTTTTTTTTTTGGTTTTCATATTGGAAAGTGAACTTTTCTAATTTCATTGATACATGTCTTTGTTGTTGTTATTTAGGTTGACAGAACACCATTACATATGGCTGCACAGCATGGACACACCCATGTAGTAGAGCTTCTTATTAGTTCTGGGGCCTGTGCAAATAATACGGACATGGTAAGGCAGAGTTGTTTTGGTTCTGGCATTTCATTCAGTAAAGGAATGAATACAATTGTAAATGAGCAAACAATGATAGATGGACATATACTAAATCAATCAATCAATCAATCAATCAATGTGTTGAATAAATAATCAAATGAAAAGAATTGATTAATTTAAAATTTGGCAATAATCGCATGACTATTGTTTTTGAGATGTCACATTTAAAAGTCAACAACACCGTCTCTTCTTGAGGTGTTTTAGTGTCACGGTCAAAAGTAGCCAAAAAATTGCCAGAATTTATCGTTCACTGGCCATTTTATAAGTGTTTCTATTAATGCTGTTGATATTTGTTCTTAAAACGATATAAAATTATACCACGAAACATGTAAACATCTCAGATTCTTGTTGTGTATTTCATTGTCTTCTCTTATTACCGAGGGCTGTGCTGCTGGTGTAAATAACAGTTTACAGGACATCCAAAGACACGCTTGAACGTCTACTGTGTAGCGATGCTTAATTGTTAACTTATAAATAAGTGCTACTGGTCAAGGTTTTGGCAATTAAATCTGTGGTGTACGCTTTTCCTTTGTACTAGCCCTGCAGCAGCGCTAATTGTTTGTTGATACTTCATTTCTGCAGCCCACTCTTTATGTCCCGTTTAATATGTCCCAGTTGTTATGCCGTACGAAACAAAATCGGAATAATAATAAATAAGAATTAGTAAAGAGATATTTTCCCTCTCCTATTGCTTATTTATCGAGAACTGCAAATGGAACTTAATAAGATACTCCGTTCGACGTTTGCTGCCGGATAAGAGTGAAACAAAAACAGCGAAAAACAAAAGCGAGGCACTGGCAAGCCAGACTTTTAAACTGCACTTAAAGCGATTTACAAACAGGCAAAAAATGCAAAATGATCAGTTTGGCATGATAGGCATGATTGACAAAATGTGCAGGACATGTGAAACGCACGATTGGCAAAACCACGAAGGCAAAAAGGACAAAAACAACTCGACAACTGTAAACATAGGCGTGATAAGATGACATTAATATTTTGTAGTTAAGAAAACTAGTGTCTCATGCTAGTTTTTTAGTGATATTTTCTTCCAGGGAAAACGAAAGTACATGTAGGATTAACTTACACCACTTCAAAGCGAATTTTATGTGCATACTGTTTTCAACTTTTATCAGGAAATTAGATTTCATGAATTTTTAAGAACAAAGAAACACTCATTCGTGTTGGAGGGAAAAAAACAGGGAATACGTCACTTTTTGGGGTGATGCATTCTGAAAATTATGTTCTCTCTCTTTCATATGAAATTAATCTGCATTAAATATCCATCCCTTCCAGTGCACATAGGCTACAGTTATACTCTGCAAAGTTACAAGACAACTTGTTTTTTAGTTTCTGATTAAAGCGATAAAAAGTACCGTGAGACTGTTTTTGTGACACAAGTGTACACCAACTTCATGCATGCGGCCTTTTAGTAATACCCTTTTTTTTGTAGTTTTTTTTTGTCATGGTGTCCGCCAAGAGGCCCGTGCCCCTCTCAGCAAGAGGAAGAAACAATGACATAAGTAAAGAAATAAATTTTTTTATAGCGGCCCCCGGACTTGAACTCATGACCTTCATATCCCAACCTCGGCCCCTTATCCGATTGTGCTAATGAGACATCTCTTGCGGTTACTAGAGAATTTTTTAGTAAATAAAGTTATTAGGTCGGTCACGCATCATCTTTTCAATGACCAAGGGTTACAGAGAAAAGAAATGTTTTGTCAGAATTGAATTACTCCAATAGCCAAGGAATTTATTTGAAAGTGTTTATTTTGAGCAGTATTTCACAACACCGATGAGTGGGAGTCCGATCTTAACTAAAGCTATTCGGAAGACCGTAAATGTTTTTAAACTGAACTTGTAGATTTTGGTGGCCATAAAATACAGGGGTGACAGTCGGAAATCGCGAAATCCTTTCAAAAAGAAATGTTTAGTCAGAATTGAATTACTCCAATGTACCTCTTATAGGTACTTATATATCATATACATATTTGAACATAGCTTAGTAGTAGTGGAGATAATTATCGGTTATCGTCGAGAAACTGGTTAACGGATCGAAGACGCAGATTTATACCAAATTCTTCGCTTTCTTTGAAATTGTCAAGCAAATCTAAGAGCCAGTGTTTTGTTAAGCCTCACCTGGCCTTGGTTTCTCACGTAGTGAATATCCATAGAATCGGTTCACTACTTTTCCATGTTAAATTACAAAATAGGTTTACAGCTTAAGAGTTGACAAAAGAAAAAAGAAAAACAAGTGAAAAGGAATAGAAAAAAAAAGAGATCAAAGAAAAAGCACTTGACTTGTTGAGACTTGAACCACCGACCCTAAGCTGTCAACTCAGTCCGAAGGGAGCGCAATAACCCAATCAGCCACCTAAACTTTCTTTAAACCCATGACCGCATTTTAAATTCTTTATCATTTGGAGTCATGAATTGTCTGTCATGCCAACTCAAAGGTGACAAAAATTGAATTACAATCAACTTGAACTTATCCTGTGCATTAATCCAGCTCGGATGATCAAAAAGGCCGCTTCTAAATTCTCGGAGAATTTCCTGTTGAAAATTAAAAACATGCGTACTGTCCTTAGAATAACAAGGAATCTGAACTGAGTCATGAACAGTGCCGGATCACGTATGTGTATCTTCAACGTAAAATCTGCAAGTATGTGTAAATTGATGGGCAAAGTCTCTCTAAACACAACTGACTAGAGCTCTCCAGCTGTGATTCATTTTAAGGTTGAAATTGTCCAAAACAACATCGAACTGCATTTACAGTACTTGAGAGGCGCCAAGCATTTGAATGAATCAAGGGGGGAGCCAATGCATATTTTTTGTAGGGAGGCATTGTGCGCTTATAAAGAATTTTCTCCACCTGATATGACCAAAATATCCATTTTCTTATTTTCTTGTTTGTCAAAAACTTAGAGACTCATTCAGAGTTGGCCTTGTGAAAATCAGTTTGAAGAATTTATGAAATTTACTTTTGGCCCCAGTACTGACTGAACAGTTGCCCTGTATTTTTTCCGCAGCTTTCCGCTTAGTCTTCCAAAAAATGTGGGCCAAAAAACATGTTCACCCAAAAATCCACTTAGCATGTAGTTTTCCACCAAGCCCTTCTATTTCTTTTAAGTAGATGTTCAAAAAGTAGCCAAGAAATCCAGTTATTGTGGTATTGATTTTTTTAAATCAATTAACCCTTTATTGACAAAAACAACAAACAAAACTGAGTTACATAGGACAGGTAAGTATACAATTTTCTAAAAAAAAGCTAATTCATTATTTCATTACATATTTTCAAAATGAGGGCTTTTACGCACACACATACACGCACAAATAAATCATAATAATATAATTATATAATTATACACACTGTATATAAAAAACATGATAAGTTTAGAGGTCTTTCTCATCATGACTATCTACAACTTACATCATTTCGCTCAGCGATGACATGCTCAAATTGATAAGCATTTTTTTATTTTTGTTTTAAGAAGTGAAAGGGAAGGATTCACGTTAAGATGTCTACATTGGAAGATAACTTGTTCCCTGTGGTATTGATAGTAAATATATTTTTTATCAGCAAAGCTGGGGATCTAACCCAGAGTTTCTTGGGAATATACAGTAAATACCAATCCCCTGGCCTTTAGTGATTATATTGATAGCTCTGATTTTAGTAGCAGTAATTATGATTGTTATCTATATGTTTATATCATAGCTAAATATGACTCCACTTCACTGGGCCTGTGAACACAACCATGTTGAGATTGTCAAGATTTTGCTCAGAGCAGGAGCTAAGATAGACATCAAGAGCAAGGTCAGACTTTGTATTAGTTACCTGTGATGTAGTGACTGCTCAGTGTAATTGTCTTACAGTAGATGCAGTGGTTATCAGCGATGTTTGACCAATACATGTACAGTTGTATAATGTGATAATAAGGTTTATTTTATAAGTTTCCTTCTACTAATTTATCCCTAAACCATTACTTGGTATTGGACCTTTGTTTTGACAATTCCAGTCGCAGCTTACATTGTACATTGCTTGTGTGAACAGGATCCTTTGTTTTGTAACAGAAAAACAATTTATAAAATAAGCTTTTTCTAGAGTTTCTGTGCCTTCAGCATTTTAAATATAAAAAATTTTGCAAGGAAGACGTACAAAGTAATTCCTTATTGTATACCTTTTAAACTCTTCATTTGCTTGATGTGTAATTTTTGTTGCACAGAAGGATTAAGAGTCATCAGGATGAGAAACTTAGCAGAAAGAGCAACAAAATGAAACTTAACTTGATAGTCTATAATTGAAGGCCTCGGAGCATAACCATCCTATGTCGAATTTTGAGTCGTTTTTCGATTTTGCTTGGATTTGTCTGAATTTCTGCATGTGAACTGCAATTCGATGGAAACACATTGTATGGTATTTTTTTGACTGATTCATCCAGAATCCAGAAATGCATTTTTTCTTACGTACACCAAGAAACCAACCTTCCATGGGAGTGGTTTGCAAGTTGCATTACATCTTCTTTCAATCGAATTGCAGTTTACATGCAACAATTCAGGCAAATCCAGGCAAAATCGAAAAACTAAGGGTACATATCAATGTTGTGCCGCGTAGCACTAGGAACACAAATAGTGGAATAGAGAATTAACTCTAAAGTGTAAATTAAAGTGCTACTTAAACCCATGAATAACCCACTGGGCGTTAGCCCTAGTAAAGGGAAACAGGGAACCACACGAGGCAAAGAAAAAATCTTTTGACCTCGGTGGGAATCGAACCCACGACCTCCGGATTAGATCTACCGTTACTCTGCCGACTGAGCTACAAGGTCGCACAGAGAAAGTCGGGGACGATTTTAGATGGTGAATCGCGGCAAAGAGAAAGTAAGGGTACATATCAATGTTGTGCCGCGTAGCACTAGGAACACAAATAGTGGAATAGAGAATTAACTCTAAAGTGTAAATTAAAGTGCTACTTAAACCCATGAATAACCCACTGGGCGTTAGCCCTAGTAAAGGGAAACAGGGAACCACACGAGGCAAAGAAAAAATCTTTTGACCTCGGTGGGAATCGAACCCACGACCTCCGGATTAGATCTACCGTTACTCTGCCGACTGAGCTACAAGGTCGCACAGAGAAAGTCGGGGACGATTTTAGATGGTGAATCGCGGCAAAGAGAAAGTAAGGGTACATATCAATGTTGTGCCGCGTAGCACTAGGAACACAAATAGTGGAATAGAGAATTAACTCTAAAGTGTAAATTAAAGTGCTACTTAAACCCAAAATTCGACATAGGATGGTTATGCTCCGAGGCCTTCAATTAATGTGCCTTTAAACATTCACATAGAGCATAGGAAGTTCAATTTATAAAGTAACATTTCAGCAGAATGACTAACGATGGCCAGTAACAGGGCTCCTTGTTTTCAATTTCAGTTCGGTAAGACACCAGTTGATATTGCACAGGCTAAAGGGTACAATGAAGTGTTATCTGCATTGTCATCTGGGCAGGTCAGTAAACATAATGCCTGATCTACCATTCTAATTAATTTAATTTACATAATTTATATATAATGTAGATTTTGACTAGCAAGTATACTAGTTTAGTCATATCAAGCTTTAATTTTATTATCATAGCAGTTAAGAAAACCACTAAATTTGGACACTGTTTAAAGAATTATAGATTAAATTACAGTATGCTAACCAACCATAGTAATTACATTATTTTATTAATATATACATTATTTATTATTAATTCATAACAAAATTCAATGTTTGTGTCTTTCTGTCCAAAGGATCAGGACTTAACAATACCAAAAACACCAAAAAGACCTGGTAGGTAAAAAGACAGGCTTACGCAGACACTCTATTTGTGTGATATTCTCAGAGGTTTTTTTATTTAAGTTGTTTTCAGCAATGGCTGATTTTGTATCAGACTCCAGTGTTCTATCAATATTTTGTTAAGATTTTTAACTGGTGGGTGGTATGAAGTGACTAAAGGTAATATATGTATCTCTCATTAACGTTTTTCTTTTGTGTAAGAGCCGAGGGTCTAGAGGTAAAGTTGACCCCTGACAGAGACCTCTATGATTGTTTTTGGATAGCCGCGTACTCTGAGTTGTTGTTTGAATTAAACTAAAATGACCCAAAATTTACACCATTTCACATTCAGAGAACTGGACCCAAACATATGCTGACCTCTTTATTTTATACAGTAACCATTAGTATGCTTTTGGGTCTCATCCATGAAATGCAATTGAGTGGTTAAATTTCCTTTTTTTTATAGCTGACCGCAGTAGCCTTTCTTTGAACTCAGTGAAGAAGAGGCAAAGAACAAAGAAGTTTGCCATGACTGAAGGTTCTTGGACAGGACCAGAAGGACCAATAGGTAATTAAAGGACTATCATTAAGCTAATCATAGTTTGCTTTGCTTGATCTCTGAGGTACAACTGATGTTTTGCAATCAAAGTCTTTTGTCAGTGACTTGGAAAATACTTGGTTTGGGTACCACTGCATGCAGTGTTAAAAATAGTTTATAGTGGTGATGAGGAAAAAAATATTGACAATGATGACAATGATCATGATAAAACAGAGAGGGAATTAAAGAAACAAGTTATCAGTCCAGTAGATACACATTGTACTACTTTATGTCTTGCTCAAAAATACATTAACTTTAATAAACCCTGCTACCTATTCATAAGCATTAATAAATAGTAAAAAAGGCCCAGGTTGTTTAATATAAATTATTTTATGTAAAACGTGGTGGTTTTTGAAAATAATTTTATGGATTGAATAAATGCAATAAGAAGTATGGAGGGTATCCTTCCCCTTTGTGATTCCCAGAAGTGTAGAGATGACATGCCTCCTAGATATGGGATTATGCTTCCTGGCACCTTGCAAGGTGTACCCGTCCGGTACTGTAAGTAATAATGTGTACAGATAATAATGTTGAAAACTGATTTTAAACTGCCTTCTTTGTGTCACAGAGAATGGCAACAAGCCACGTAGAAAGGCTACAACTCCAGGTGCCGTGCCAAAATCTGCTGTTGGTGGAGGAAGAAGAGTGTCTGCACCTCCTCAGTTTACTAATGCAGGTGATTACTTTTCTGAATGTATTTGAAAGTATTTCCCTGTACAGTGTATCATCATGTCTTTTGCAGGCAGTATGAGCGATGTGAATATAATTATTTATAAGGAAACATCAGTACTTTTATTTAATATTCAGATCAGGCATGACTGATACATGTAGTTAAAAGGCAAGGGATAGATTCCTTGTGTGAATAGCTGTCATAGGTTGTTAGTTAAAAATATTTATTTACCAAAAACAGAAGAAAATACTAGGAAAATAGCTAAAAACAAAAACAAAAAAACAGGACTGGTCCCTTTCCACTCTTGCAGCAAACAAAATTCACAAGGCTGCATTCTCAGAAATGATATGCCTTCTGGGCTGAACTCCTCATGGTGGAATGAGGGGCCCCAGCCCATTGTTGTGAAATCCAAATTAGACTGGACACTGTCACTCACAGGCTCAAGTCCTCTCTCTGTTCACTGCACTATGTAGAGTTGCAACCTGGTACAGTGTACATGTAGTGACTTAGACTTACATTGACATGTACTACTAACCGTAATTAGTATATACAACACAAGTGAATAGTACCATGACGACCTCAGTGCAGTCAAAGTGTGTAATTATGCGAACCCCACTCGACTGGGGTTTGTGCATATGTATGAACATTGTTTCCCCTTGTGGGCATTACGTATGAGCATTGTTTTCCCTTGTCACATGACTTTTCTTGCGTCACGTTCCATCGGTAGTCGACAGCGAAGTCAAAACAGGTTTGTGAGATGGGTCATAACAAATGTTGTCAGTTCTTGCAAAATTTCGAGTGAAAGTTTGCGCGAATTTTCACCCAATGTCAAGCGAAAAGTTTCACCTCCAAGCGAGAGATATTTCGCAGTAAATAGCATGCGATATTTCAGAAGGTCAGACGAAACGTAACTCTTGCGTAAATTATTTAAACCGAAGCGAAAATTCGCTCGGCAACTAAAAACAGTAAATAAACAATTAAATATTCTCATCTGAGTGTGATTCAAAACTTATCACAATGACTTGTAAACATTTTCTAACAAATAGACGTCAAACTTAGCAAAATAACATCAAAATACGGAAAACAGAACGCCTGATCGCAAGTCAAACGTATATGTAAGGAAGAAATGTTTGCGTTATGACAAGAATATATTACTCGGCGCGTAGCACCTTTTATTCGAGGTGTAAACATTAACTTTGCGTTTATTAAATTCACTTCCTACATGTTAATCTTTACATCCCATATTCGTGACGGGAGGGGGATGAAACGAAGTGAGATAAATGTTTCATTTATAGCAAGCGAAAAGTTAGTGGATAAAAACGTCAATTCACTCGAAAAGTGCCACAAAATTTCACTTGAAATATTGGGAAGGGCCGCAGAATTTCGCTTGAACTACATTTATAACAGAGTCCCGCAACATTTTCACTGAAACTATCGCGGAGTGCGAAATATTGCGGAGGGCTGGAAAATTTCGCTCGTCGAACTATCGCGGAGGGTCTCAAAATTTCACTCGAACTACATTGTATCGCGTACTGGCACGAAATTACGTTTGAATTATCATGGAGTGCCGCAAAATTTGGCTCAAACCCGTGGAGGGCTTCAGAAGTTTGCTCCTGCTATTACGGAATTCCGCAAAATTTCGCTCGAACTTTCGCAAAACGACACGTCATCACCATTTACTGCCTCTGCTTTGCAGCCTGCTAGAAAGTTCTCAATTGAACGCCATTGTTTGCTAGTGCTGTCAGTGTTCACGCTTCACAACTTGTTTGATCAATCAAAAGAAAACCGGATATTTCGGTTAAAAACCCACATTTGGTTGCTATGATACTATGCTAAACTGAGCATGTGTAGACTAATCTATGCATACATAATGAATGACACACTTTGACCGTGTTGAAGTCCTAATGACTTTTCGCGCGCTCTTATTGGTTAACTCAGAGGTGAATAGCAAGTACTATTCACCTCTGAGCAGCCGGCGTGCAAGATTTTACAATTTTCGATCACTTATCAGTATATTGTCACACATAAAGTAATGTTTTGGTCCACTAATTACCTGTATTCAGTTTGTGTGGTATATACTAAAACAATTATTCACCTCAGTGTCGGTGAAAGTGGTGGATATTTACCTCCACTTCAGTGAATAATTGTTAACTATGTATATACATAAGCAAAATGACCAGCCTCTTTTTAAGTTAACTAAAGGTATTAAATCATGACTGATGATTGATGTTACAGCATGACATTTTGGGATTTTTCAGGTTCACCATCCCTGCGTAGTCCCACAGAGAACTCTATTGCCAGCCTTGTGTCTGCTGCAGCCATAGTAAAAGCAAAGTCTGAGAGTGAAAGAGAGGGCCAGACATCGACCGGTGAGCTGCAGTGAATATGCATCTTGCTTAGAATTAAAAAAACTTCCTTAGGATCTGCTGTCACTCGTGTAGACAAGGATTGTATTTGCTAGCTATGGGTGTCAAAAACAAAATTGCACAACCAGCTGTCACTGGAACATTAGAACCAACAATAAACTCAACCCACATATGACACGGAGTCCAGGAATCAAACCTGGGCCACATTTGTGGGAAGCGAGTGCTCTCACCACTACACCATCCCTGCACTAACTATTCCATTCATGTGCTTACATTTACGTATTTTTATTTTACTGAGTTGCCAATGTTTTGTTTCACTATTGTTTTTTGAAGGCAAAACCACCTCCAGTACCACTAAACCACAAGATTCAAGCGTTCTTGACACTCTGGCAACCCTTGCTACTGCAACATTGAGCCACAGTTCATCATCAACCTCCACCACCCCACAGCAAGTCACAGCTGTTGCTGGTAGACCCATTGGCATTACACCTCTTACCCTTCCACCAACCACGCCCACCTTCACCACACCTTTAACACCATCAAGTCTCTTCCCTTGCCATCGCCCCTAGCAGCACTGTCTGCCCTGTCGTCGTTATCATCGCCCGCTCAAACGTCTCCTCTTCCACTGTCGTTCTCAATGCCAGTGTTGGCACCACAGCAGGTATCCTCGTCCGGAGCACAACTGGTTCCTCTGGTGCAGACTGGTAGTGCACCTTTCTTCTCGAGCACAGCTGGGGTGACAGTGCAGCAAGTTCCTTCTTTACCTACTACCGCTGGAGATGCCACATCAACAAGTGCAACAAGCTCTGGTGTTAGTAGTGGCACTGCAAGCACTCATGCACCAACACAGACAGTTGTTCCTCAGACCCTTGTGGCTCCTTTTCAGTTGCCAAGTGGCTCCGGTCAGACGCCAATCCAAACACAGTTGGCATTGAGTCAGATGCTTGCTCCAATACAAGGGGTGCAGCCTTCAGTTGTGGTGGAGTTGAATGCATCAACAAACAAGAATGGAGTTGGTAGGGAATAAAACAAATAACTGTCTGTTTAGAAAGTGCAAAGCAGTTGAAGGGCTTCCAAGATGAAAACTATTCTAAATGGAAGTTGAGCATTACCATTGCTCATCACTAGCACTAGTCCATGTAAAAAGAGTAGCAATTCATGTTTTAAATACAGTATGCCTTTGGGCTTATCCCTTTCATGGCTCTCAGCTTTAGTCTTTTTAAAGCTACTATTGTTAACTCATTGATCAGTATTCAAAACAAGAGCACATGTAGATTTCCACAACTTGCAAAGGTAAGAAGTGATTTTAACCACATCTAGTTTGTGACCAGGCATGGTTAAACATCTAAAGGGTTAAAACTTGACCAGTTTCATTACTTGTCTTCATAACTAAGCTGAAGAAAGATCTTAGTAACTTGGAGACCTAATTAATGATAATGTTAGCAGTGATCCAACTTTCTGTTCCAGGTATCAGAGGAATGCATGCCTGGACCCTTGTCATGTACACTAGGAAGCTTTTGTACACATGTACCTACCATTGTTTTTGCTTTTGGTATTTCTTTCTTTTGTCATACTAAATGCATGTACAGTTACAGCGTACATGTAGATCTCACCCAAGTTTTGAAGAGTCATCTCATTCTCTCATTTTTTTTTTTTTTTTTTTGCTGCAGCTCACGTCAAAGTTGACCAACATACAGCTGACTTATTAAAAGGCCAGAACCAACAACAGGTAAGCTTAATAGATTGCTTTCCTCAGGTTGGTGTTTCTAATTTTCCTTCATTTGTGTTTCTGAATCAGTAACTTAGCTAAGGTACAAATCCCTTTTTAAGTTTTCCTGACTCTAAGCTTTCCAAAGGATGACAACTTAACATGTAATCAGCTGTACTGGGAAAGCTTCATGAAAGCTGCTGTCAAACTGGCTGTTAGCCCTGTGTTCCATAGGAGAGCTGGGGAGAGGATGAAATTAACCAAACATGGGTGATATTTCTGCTTTTATAATGTTCTTCATGTCTTGTTAATTCAGGTCTTCTCAGATAAGGATGATAAACCGTAGCCCCGTATCACAAGTCTTCATAATTGATCCTTTGGGACCTAAAAGAACCATTAGGGATGTACTACAACTCTGGCAGTGACCACCCCTAGTGTCTTTATATGGCACATTTGCATTTAAACAAGCCTATGCTCATATGTTTGTATATGATATGTGGATAAATAAAATTACTTACTTACTTACTTACTAGGAAGTAGCACATACCCAGCTACAACAGGATGGGAGTGAAATGAAACAAGATGACGTAAATTCACAGAACATGCCAGGAACGCAGGAGGTGCTGATAACTCTTCAAGTTCCAGCTGGGCTGCAGCATGTACAACCTCAGCTTCTGGCAGATCCAACATTTGCACTTCAACAGGTACAACTTGTCCAACAAGTTGCTGGACAGGAGACACAGCCGGTAAATGCTTTTATTATATGACTGGCTCTTTCAGCAGTCAAGATGAATCAATTCTCCTGCTGTGATTGGCTACCCACAAGGTCAAGATGGAGCCATCTTGACTGCTCAGGATAGCCAATTAGTCCCGCGTTTTACTGTTTTTTAATAGCGCCCTTTGAGTCAGATAATAAACGCTTTATTGACCAAGCTTGTCCAGTCAAGATGGCGGGATTTTGGCCTCGTTCTTTTTTTGCGTGTTTATGGACCTCGACTTTGTCTTGGTCCATAAACACGCAAAAAAAGAACTTGGCCAATACAGGCCATCTTGACCTCATGCCTGGCCAATAACCCATATGTACTTAAAGAACTGAGATTTTTTGGGACAAGGTTGCCATTCGGTCAGAGAAAGGTCAAGTTAGGGAAATTCTAAATTTTACCCGAAGGTCAGTGAATAGTCAGTCAATGTTATGTTTGGCTGGCCACAAGGTTCTGGAAGGAGATTTCTTGTTGTTAAAGATAATGTCATTTCGAAAAACATATACAAAGGAATCGATTCCGAGGCTTCATTGCTGCTTCAATTTGTCTTGGATGGTCGCTGAAAAATGATCAGTTCATGGATGGTGACCAGTGCATGGATTGGCAACCCTGTGGGACAGAGACAGCATTGTTATTTATAAAATAGCTGACACAAAATGTTAGTGGCATTAAGTTATTGTAACCGGCAACTACGGTGAAGATTGCTGGCTATGTAGATGATGAAAACGTAGCAATAACGGTAGTTTTGTTTATGACTAGCTACTTTCTTTGTGGAGCCCACTTCTCAGAGAGCTGTTTGGCAGTCCTCATAATGTCTAGTCGCACATGAAGCTACCGCCGCCATTAACTTTCTTACTAAAGTTAATTAATACTTTTCTTGTGCTCTCCACAACTAGCGTTTGTATCCATGTTTAATTATTATTTGTTATTATTATGGCAGTTTAAAACTCCTGAATGCCAGGTCCTTACTTACAAATACTGGGCGTGTAAATGTAGCAAGTATTATATCAAAATTTACAAATTTACATTAGATAGGAATAAAATTGCGTAAAATAAAATTAATAAATAGATACTAATATTATATAAAATTTGCAAATTTACATTAAA
>JAEMWC010000369.1:122500-137500 GCA_016490735.1 Pachyseris speciosa
GTCGTTATCTCGAACAGGAACTTGTCTCCGTTTGATACTGTTTGCAGTTATTTACTGCTCGCTGTCTCGAACTCTTGCATCTCGAGTGAGTTTTTATTTTCTTAGAGTGTTCGGTTTAGCGGGAGTCCAGCTTATAGTTGTTTCATGTGGTTGTACTTTCATTGTTCATTCAGGAAATGAGTTGCTGAGGCCAACGGGTCTAAAAAAATGAGCCCACGGTTTTCAGCAGCGTTGTTGCTAAGCAACTAGGATTATCTCGTTGACGACGAAGTCACGGTCACTGCTGCCGAACGGTTTTGGGCACTTATTAAGGATTCCTCTGCGAAGACCTAAGGGTAGCACCTTTGTGTTCCCGAGACATACTGTAAAGATTGTATATAATATACATTCGCCAGAAAAAAAGGTTACGTACATATTGTTTTACGATAAGTTATTTGGATTCAGTATTTGTCGCTAGTATTATCATACTCGGCGTATTGTTTTATTTGTAGTAATATCAGCACGACAACTCGAGTAATGGCTTGTTATTCGAGGTATTAAGGAGTGAATTGTGTTGGTCATTATTTTGCTCAGAGGCATTTTGCATTCTTGATGTTGACTTTCTTTTTCTTTTGTAAATATGAGATACATGTACGATGATTCTTTGTTGAAAAAAATAAGTCTATTATTGTAAATGGTTTGAAACCGATAGTCGTATAAGAACTTCGGAAACCACGATCGTCTCGGTGAATGTAGTCCTGAGAAGGACTGTGTAACGTCACCTCACACGGTCCTTTTCAGGACTGCACTCACTTGGGCGATCATCTTCGCCCGGTCCTGAAATAAGTCTAATTCTTTTTGTACATCAGATCCCTGGTAGGTGCAATAAATTGTCATGTGCTACAGAAAGTAAGCTTAGACCTTAAATCGGATAGGAAATGTGCAAGTTTTTGTAAGATGCTCCGGTTTCTTCTGATTTTCGGGTTCCTTTATTAAATGGAAATCCACACTTTGCGCTGGAGAATTCAATCTTCATTCCGTTTGGAAAACTTATGTCTTGTCCCACGGAATACTTTTCACGAGTAGAAACACGGACTATCAGCACGGATAAAAGTGTGGCCGCGCGAAATCTGCACGCGAGGAGGAGCAGATTTCGTGCAACCATTTTTTCTCGCACCGGTTTTGTTTTAGCCTCGCGCTCGAAGAAATAGGCTGCGAAAGAGGGGCTGCTCGTAGTCTAGATCTTGACACAGCCTGAAGATGTATTGATGAAGGGAACTAACCACATTATATTTAAAGAACCTTGATATAGTGAGATAATTACTCGTAACTAGCATTTAACAAGGTAATTAGTTGGTAGTTGAACTTGTAAATATTCAATAGCAAACTTATTTAACTTATAGTGGCACTGAAGAAACTGTGGATTGTATCATCTGGCGCTTACTGATCTCAGATTGAATGATCTCTGCTTTGATTTCCTCAGTCACCCTCGCAATCTTGGATGATCTTGATATTCATTTAATAAAGGAGAGAACAGAGAAACGATCTATTGAGGGTGTGAACTTTATTGTTTGTTTATCCTGTATATCCAAGGCTCAGTGGTGCACTAGCGTCGAAAGGTGCCCGGGTGGGGTATGGGGAAGAGAAAGGGGTGGGAAAGCAGTCACCATCAGTTAGGAGTCTATTTTAAGAAGTATTTACGTCCAGAAACAACTCACGATAGTTTACAAATATCCTGCGAAATGGAGCGGCATATCACGTGATTACAATCCGTATCGGTTTGGAATGGCTGTTGGATTGGAGTTAAGCGAGGTGCGCGGACCGTAATGGGGAGGGAAGAGCAAAAATTCGTTTCTTTCAAAATAACTCAATGCGCGCCTCGACTCACTGGCCTCTAATTTCTCTAGCCCCCAAACCAAGTAACCACCAGATAGAACACAGGAGCAATAACAACACGAGTGAAATACCTGTTTTTTGTTGTTGTTGTTGTTGTTTGTTTGTTTGTTCGGTTTTTTTTTTTACCTGTTTAGATAACAGTGCCGTAATTCAATACCCCAATACATTACAAGCAAAGAAATTTCACTGTTTCCTCCCTTTAGTTGTCCCAGAAGGGGACGACTACCACATTTACTCGAAAGCGCCGTGGCACTCTTTTTTTTCTTTGAATCCCGGATGTGGCACTCATTCCGACTTTTTCATTTGCGAACAAAATCTTCCCTTTCTTTTGTTCAGAAACGATACATGTGCCAACAACATAACAAAAGTTTGTTTTATGGTGCATATCGATGACTCCTTTGAATAAGCGCCGCTCTGGAACTAATTTTTCAGATTAAGCCCCTCACTGATGTTGAAAAGTGCTGCGCTAATAGACGATTTTACAGTTGTCGGTGAAAGCGAGGCTGGGGGTGACCTTGTTTTGACAAAATCCTACCTACTTTTCTTATGTAAATCATGTTTTTCTCATGCTAACTAGAGTTTAATCAGCATAATTTCCATAAGAAAAGCAGGTAGGTTTGTGTCAAAACAAATGAATAAAGGGGATTAGTTTCTAAAGAAACTGTGGTGCTGCGTCGGTGGGGGAGTGAAACACTAAAATTTGGTTTATCAACGGATCCGGAGTTGATAATGTAAATTGACCACCGTTCAGGGATTCGATTAGCTGACGTTTCGAGCGTTAGCCCTTCGCCATTCGCTCCGACGAGGGGCTAACGCTCGAAACGTCAGCTAATCGAATCCCTGTACGATCGTCAATTTACATTATCATCTCCGTTGATAAACCAAATTTTTGTGTCAAAACAAGGTCACCCCTAGCCTCGCATTCAATCAGAGGCTAGGGTACTGAGCAAAGAACTGTAAAATGGTCTATTCAGGGGCGATGCTCATTAATATTTTGTCCTTAGTGCAGCGCTACTTCGTGGGAGGCTCTCTTTCGAATAAATACGGTTACCTTTAGTCTCGTTAAATGGAATTGGGTACGAGGTAAGGAAAGGAAGGTCAGTGACAGTAAAAAGGGAGAATAAGAAACATTTTTTGCTAAAATGACTGAGCCACTTTTTGTTACTTGGAACATTATCGAGAAAATCATACCATTTATTGAAAATGTCAACTTGCATCTTCGTTCCGATAACTGATTAAAATGCGCAATAATTAACTGTTCTGTGGTGATTCCATAGCCGAATGTGTTTCAGGTTCTTTATTATCAGGGCGGAGCTAGGGCGGTACATAATCAGATCGGTCTACTCTCCAACGACACCGTTTTCAAAACTTGGCGATTTACTGACTTTTATTCAAAACACTTTTTTTAACATCATCGTCTACATGATAATGTGGTTACGAATGTATCCAAGTTTTGAGTTCAGCTAAATGCGACGCATTCTCTTTTTGTCCACTCCCCCACGGGAACTGGATTTCTTCCTCCTCTGTTTTAGTATGACGCCCGAAACTCTTCCGGGTGGTGTGTGGTTTTGATTGGTCGCAAAAGCAGAATTCTCATCCACCCCCTCGAAAGACCGTTCAGGCGAGCGATCTTTAAACTTCCGTCGGCGTCTTTTCACGCTGTCACCAACAGGCGACCTGACGTCCTCCAAATTACCGTGATCTTGCAAGACGCGCCTGTTCCTGTTGCGAGGAGTGCTTGGTGCAGAGTCGCCGAGCTGCAAAGGCGACACAGAGGGTACAGTCTGCACTGCTCTTGAACTTGAGCTTCTCCTTGTCCGTCCGTTTGTCGGGGTGACATTTTCTTCCAGTGATCAGTGGTAATTTCTACCGAAGCAGCTATTGAAGTCATGTCGGTGCAGACATCCGGCACTACTCCACTTGATAGAACCACCGTCTCCTCGGAAACTGAGTTTGTATCTTCTACAACAACAGTAATAGTGGATTCCTTACCGACATCTCCGCCAGGGGATAGCAAAATTCCCAGGGGAGAGAGAGTCACACCCAGATCGTTAAGACCCTCGTTGCTTATTGTGGTCATGGCGTTCAGAAACACGTCTCGCTGGGGAGAAATGTGTTCACCCCGAGGATCCTCCCGGTGCTCGCTGCTGTCGGTGTATCCTGGCACTTCAACGAAGGGGATCAACCTGGGATGGGGCTCTTGTGACAGGACCTCGTCTGAGGACTGTGGTGTGAGCACTGGACTGGCGTTAGTGTCCACTGGAAGGAGTTGGATTTGTGGGAATGGAATAGATAGAGGCATCTCTTCAAGCAAAACAGTATGACCATCAGAATCGTCTAAATCGATATCATTCGTGACAACAGCTCCTTCAGGACTAACAAGCGTACAAGAGCCATCTTCGTTCGTTAGGGACAAAATAATGGGAGACGTTAAAGCAGCCACTGTGTTATGTTGAGGGATCTGACTACTTTCCTCCTCCAATGACAACGTTGGCGTTTCTTCAGTCGTATTATCAAGAGTGTCAGACATATCAGGGACGGTGCAGGGTGTTGAAGATGGCAAGCGCCCAGTCTCCGGCTCTAATGATCGTGCTTTCCCTTCCGGCTTGTCTTCAGAAATGTTCTTCGAATGTCGCTCCTGCTCGGTAAGATCTTGTGTTTGCAAGGTTGACCATAATCCTGCATCTGGTGCAAGTTGATTGATAGAGAAAACATCAGTATAAGAGAGATGGAAAGTTTGATGAAAATAAACTAACATGGAAGGATGAAACCAGTAAAAACAACATACAAATTGAAGGGTTTTATGCAAAACTATCGGAAGTGAGTGACGACTTTGGTGATTTTTTTTAAATTTCCTCCAAAATAGCTGATTTCTCGATACAGGTTCATCATAACTTTATTAATGTGTCTACAAAGATACATTAATAAAGTTATGATGAACCTGTAGGTTTGTTTTCGTGTGGTAAACATTGCCCTGTATTTTTGTTCGCTGTTTCGCGCTTTGTTTTCGAGAAAACACGCGCCAAAAACACCTTCACCCCAAATCGTCACTTACGATGTTTGTTGCATGAAACCCTTCAATTACTTTCGAAAGATGAACACTTAGGAAAGGTGGTCCATACCTAAAATTTTATTTTCCAGTATTCCAATGTACTTGATGGTTTCTTGCAATATGGTTCCCTGTTAAATTTTTAACGAGGACACAAACTGAGGTTACAGCAAGCAACTTTCGTTGGTTATATTTTCAATGATTTGTAATCAACTTGAAAACATCTACAAGCAGATGATGTATGGTTTGATGCCAAAATAAACCATGAGGTTAGACCTCTGTAACAGGCTAGTAACATGGACGGCACCGAGACAAGAGGAGAGGGGGCGCTTCGGTGAGACTCCTTAACCTCAGATATATATTTCCTGTACACTTCACGCCGTGTGAAAATGGCCAAGCTGGGTACTTCTGTTTTATAGCTACGTTCATTACACAAGCTGATACGATCTGAACCTTTTTAAATTTGAGTCGAGGTCTACAGGAAATATATATGAGATTAAGGAATTTCACCAAAGCGGCCCCTTTCCTGTTGTTTCGGCGCCGTCCACACATGTTACTAACCTGTTCCAGGCTCTAAGATGTTTGGGGGACCGCGCGAGAACGACCTCGTTGTTTCCTCAAATATCTGAGAGCCTGGACCAGGCTCGTATGTTACCAGTAATGTTTGGTGTGAGAAGGCCAGATAAAGGCGAATTCTATACAGCCTACTATACATACAACGTATAGAGCGCAAGAATCAAATAGTAAACGGACACGCTACGAGCAGCTACAGGGTCAGACATTTGTTCAGCTGAATCACAAGCCACAGGGCTAGTGACCATTAGAAATCTACTAGCCCACAGCACACCTCAGTTTAACCGCGGTCAAACGTAAAAAAGTAAGAAAAGTCCTTAAAAGATAAGGTTTTTACGTTGAGAGCTCAAAGATGATAAGTTTTTCGTCAGTCTGTGAGTTTACTAAATCATTTCATGAATTACTAAAACAGTTTTAGGAACAATAAGGTGAATCGGTTTTCCTGAAGTCATGCATTGAAACAGAAAACAAAAACACACCGCGCCGAACAGTCTCCATATTCTTCGCTTTAAAAAAACCTTAAAACCTTTTTTAGTAATTCATGAAATGATTTAGTAACTCACAGACTGATGAAAGACTCATCACCTTTGAGCTCTCAACGCAAAAACCTTATCTTTAAAGGACTTTCTTATTTTTTACGTTCGACCGCGGTTAACATCTCAGTAGCCTAAGCTCCTTCCCAGGATGCTTATCAAGACCATGTGCAGATTGAAGGAGGATTTCAGTTGATCCACAGTTTTCTGGTCAAGACCACATGGAATGGTAGTTTTAAATACCTCCTTTATTGTCATTCTCGTTATAACTAGTACGTGGTTTGTCTTCTTACTAGTTGTTAACTGTAAGTTAAGATAAACGAAATAAATAAAATTTATTTCTCGAATTCTACCAGCCCACGGTCTACTGAATGTGCGGTTTTTACTAGCCTGGCTCCATTTTTACTAGCCTTGGGCTACCGGGTAGTGGAGATGTCGAATTAACCCTGTAGCTAGTGAAATGTGCTTACTCGACTGTGGTTCTTTTGCATGCGAGGTACCAGACGTCGTAGTTGTTCAAACGTCTTCTTGAGTTCTGCGTCATATTTCCTACGATACAACAAATACAATTTCTGAATCTCCTTGAAATCAGCTCGAGTTGTTTGAATAATTTGTTGATTAACAGTGACTGACACAAAATCGAAATGAGTCCATCAGCTTGCGAAAACAAATGAAAAGTGGAAAAATATCTACTAGTTGGCTCGATTTCTCTCGTTTTGTGAGACTGTGTTTCAAAGATACAAAAAGGATCCTTAATGAAGGAGAATAGAAATCTTGAAATCTTGAATCTTGAAATCTTGGCTGGGGGAAAGGAAGAATTGTATGTGTATTGGCTCGATTTTTCTTGTCTGAGGTCCTTGTAATTTTAAAAGGCGGGAAAGGCTTGAGAAAAGGAAGAATCGTGAAAATGTATCAGAGCAATTCTCTATCGCTTTGCAAAATCGTTCGTCAAACACGTGGTCAACAGGCTCCATTGATGGCAATCAGAATACGGCTGAAAACTCAACTTGCAGGCGGAAAAGGGCTTGAGTTGAATAAGGGTGTGACATCGTCCGGGACCTCAGCGGCCGCTCTGTGGTAATGAAACAGTTCCTAACCTGTCTCTGATTTTCTTCCTCTCCTTGTCCTCTCTGCGTTTACTCTGCGAGATCGGTGTGATTGTAACTGTATCACTTTTGTCATTCTCCGATTCCAGGGCAGGTTCTTCATCATATTCCAATTCCGAAATACCTGTAAAGAACAAGCTTGTTTGCAGCTGAGGGACATAAACAACTAAATTGTAAGTTCATTCCACTCGTGAAGCACCATTGACCAAACGAATGAGCTCCGGTCTCTTTACCCTAAAAGACTGATGAACATGGCAATTCTCCTTGGATGAGATTTATCACAGGGTTACCAATCAAAGTAGCAACAATGCTTATGTGTACCTACCCATTACGTCATTGCTATCTGTCCCCTCTCTGCGTGTACGTGCTGGTGATGCATCCACCGTGTCCTCTGTTGAAAGTTTTTTGTCTGAATTCTGAACAAAGGCAAACAAATTCAATCTTTATATGTGCAATACATCTCAAAAATTCTTGCGGAGTTTTAAGACTCTACCAGCCATTTTTAAACGAAAATAACTTATATTTGAACCCATTTAATTTCAAGACCCAGAACCAGATCATGACGCACTTTTAAGTTAAGATGTATCTTAAGTTTTTAGAGAATAATGTTGAGAGCAAAGTGAGATGTTGTATATGAACACTGTATTTCATGGTACATTTCCCCTGCTTTCCAAGCACCCATGGTAATTTTGAACTAAGTTTAACACTGAGTTATTGATGGCAACTGACTTTGAAATAAACTGAATCCATGAATCCAGAGAACACATTTAATCCTGTTCATTTGAGTGAGTCCTTTATTGATAGCAAAAGAGCACACATCACTTATGATAATAATTTAGCAGCACCTATCAGTGTGCAGTGAGGAGTATCTTCACATACCAGTCTGTCACTCTGTGGAACCTCTCTGTCACAGGGTGCCCTATTTCTAATGCACGTCAGAGGGGACTTATCCATTTGTGGAACAGTGGCCTCATGGCTGGCAGGTGAAGAAGTCTTTGAAAACAGTGGTTCCAGTGACCTCTAAATCCAGAAAAAATCATACACATGACATCTGACATTACCAGTGGGCGTATCAGATACTTCCAAGTGGAACTCCTACTGCATTAGAGGTATCAATTAAATTGGATTGAGATGTGTCTCTAGGTAAAATGAATAAATGAATGAACGAATGAACGAATGAACGCATGAACGAATGAATGAATGAATGAATGAATGAATAACAACATCCATAACTCCTAAATACAGCCATAATTAAGACTATTTAACTCCTTTTTTTTTTAGTAAATTTCACTTACTCTGGGGTTGCATCTCACATGGGTCAAATGTCCCATTCATGCGAACTCCTTTGTTCCCCATTTAATATTCAATATTTCTTACCTATATTCATTGTTGTAATTTATTGTATTGATTATTATATAATGGCCAATTAACTGAAAAACAAAAACAGCAAGTACCTTTCTTGTTCTCTCAGTGCAAGCAAATTCTTTAGCCTTCCAAAGTCTTCTGAAACCTTGAGGTGGCAGGCCTATCAACAAGATTTAGAACTACAGTAAAAATCAAAGGTGTAAAATTGTGCATGCATGAAGAACTAATTAAGTAGAGGACTTTGTTCTAAATATGCTGAAGTTGAATAGAAACATTTCACCCAAAGACTCCAAATAATGCAACCATCACCTTTCATGGCAGCCACAATTTTTATTTTCGGAATCAATAGGAGTTAAACTAAAATCAAATTACTATTCCTCAATGGCACACAAATTACATGCTTACCTTGTAGGTAAATAGGCTGGTGGTTTTCTGCCACTGTCGGTGTACAAAAACTGTCTCTATAGCCTGCAATCCCCTTCAAGTGCCTGTTGGTTCCTTGAACAATCACATACTGCTGTTTGTTCCCTCGTAAAGGCTGAATTGGAGTTGTTGTGGTGGATACAGTAATCACAGGAGAGCTCTTGCTGCCTTTGTGAGGGCTTGGTGACACTCTCACCCTGGTGGAGGGTAAGGGTGTTCTGGTTGCCTTTAGAGGTTTGGGAGTCCAGTCTGGAGGGTGCATAGGTGAGACGTCTGGCAGCTGAGAAGTGACTGTTGAAAGAAAAGGTTATTTATACAGATCGAAGCTGGTGATTCATAAAGGTCTTCAGTAACACTGGGTTTGAGACCAATCAATAAATCTATGCCTTTGTATAAAAGCCTAGAAATTATTTATTTAGGTTTCTTGAGTCCAATTGTGGTCAATAAGCAAGCTGAGTTTGATTATCATCAGAATTAATTGATTATCATCAAAATTAATTGTCATATACCATAAAAGTTGACTATTAAGCCCCCCAACTCTATTAACCCCCCTGTCTAATAAGCCCCCCATTTAGAAGTTGGTTTTTGCAATAAGCCCTGCCTCTCTAATAAGCCCCCCTCCCCTTTTGGGACATGAGATTTTCTAATTAGTCCCTCCCATTCCCTCTCACAAAATCCACTTCATATGGCCCAGTTGGTTTGTTTTTAAACAAATATACACTCCAACAGATAATACTGTTTGCTGCTCTTTAGGAAATAATAAAGTTTCACTTGCAGTTGTTTGAGTTTTGAGGGGGGTGGGCTTAATAGAGGGGGGGGGGGGGCTTAATAGAGCTTTTGTGGTATTTATCAGGTCTCTATTGCTTGCCCTTACCTATGGGAGTTGGCTCAACTTCTGTTATTCTCTCCTGAGATTGTAAAGGGGCCATGTCAGGCATATTATCTATCTGATCTTGCTGTAATAGAAGGTTTTCTTGAGGAACAAATTTGTCACTATACAGTGGTACTGGGACCACAAGCACATAACAGGACACGTTTGAGTTTGGATCTGGCCTGGGTGCAATCGGCACCCCCTGGCTGCTGTCATGCATCACAACTGTGTAGTTTGGCTTGGGCAAAATCAACCCATGATTGCTGGTGGAATAACTGGAACATTGATCTGACTGTTTACTCTGGGAAACAGTGGAGAGATCTGTAATGCTGAGCTCAGGAAGTGCAGAAGTTGCTTTCTTCCTTTTAAGCTTCTTGAATAGTGGAATAGATGAAAGGAATGCTTCTGGTGAAAAACAATCGGCAGCTGCTGCAGAGGAATCTTCCTCTTCTCTTTTGTCTTGGTATTGCTGGTTAAAGGCAGTAGCAGAATTGCTTATACTCTGCAAGAAGCTTGCATCACAAGAGTCGTCATCAGAGATGGTACACAACTGTTCTTGACTGACTGGAAAATAATAGTTGCATCTCTGCTCTCCACTGACATAACTTATGAGGTCATTATCAACTGAAGAGGAATCACTGACACGGTCTACTTCTTCATTTGAGGCAACAATTTCCCCTTCTAGTACTGGACATTGAACCTTCAACTGTTGTGTTGTTGTGCTGTCATTTGTGGTTGGAACCAAACCAACAGTGGGTGAGGAAGGCAAGAGAGCCATCTGTGGTTGACTGCATGGGACACTGTGATCTTCAAATACACAAAGAAAAAAATGTGTTAGATACCTAATTATATCTGCTATGACCATGATGTAAAATATGTTCTTTTGAGTCAGTGGAACAACAGTGATCTACCATGGACAAAAAGACATCACACCTCTTTGGCTTATGACGCAACTGATATGCATAGAAAAAATTATGTCCATGTCAATGCAGAAGATAAAGCAAAGAAAGTGTTTGATGATCTTTGTTCTTTGAGCAAATAAGCATAATGTTTAGTTAGTAAACCATACCAGAAATTTCATGGTTATTTTGAGTGGCTTCATGGACTGGTGAAAGTTTTCGCTTTTCATCTTCCTGTCAATAAAAAAAAGCTTAGAGAAATAATACCTGAAAAAAGTTCTTACTTGAGTTCCTTTTACTCTACATCTCAGTAAGCTAATCTAGCGATGAAAAATATGTTTTGCTGACTAAAATATTGAGCTAAAGGTATTCATGTATGGCGAGGTTTTCAAAATGTAACCTAATTGAATTCGCGCGCTTTTACCCATGGATACTACCGTTTAAAATCTTGAGTCTTCACCATAAATTAAGCATTTTAACAGTTCAAATAGTTGATTTTAATGCAAATTATTAAACCCACCATCGAGGAGTGAGAATCACGCGTAGACCATTTTTCATCCTGATTTTGTGATCGACAGGTAGTGGTATCAGTGATCGAAGAGAGATCACCTGCACCTTCACAGCAAAACGGAGAAAGAAAGAAGAGATGGTAACAACGTCATCCAGAACAACAAGATCAAAGTCGTTTAAAACTGAGACCAGTAACGCTCGTTCATATCTTTACGTCTGTAAAAGTGTGAACTTGAGCTTTTATTAAGCTTATCTTAGTTTCAATATGCTGTATTATGAGCAAGATTATAAAGTTTGGCAAAGCTTACGTACGAAAATCTAAATCTCGTCAGACTTACCCTGCGATAAATTGAAGAAATGTTCCTCGATAACTGAACTGTCAAGAGATTCCTCGTTTTCATCCATTCTTGAGGAGCAGAACAAACAGAATATCAGTTCCCTTCTAAATTTAAAGACGTTTAAGCTTAAGCTTATTAAACTTAAGGCTTTAATATGTAAAATTAACGTAGTTGTCAACACTAAGCAAACTTGTAAAGATTTCAAGCTTACCGTATCCTTTATGAACTGGCTCTGTGATTACAAAACCTGTTTCCACAAGCATTCATAACCGTGTCTCTTCTTTTCTGAAGCTCTTCGAGGCTAAACGCACTATTCAGCGAATAAAACTCCTTCAAAATCGTGAAGCACTACTGTAAGTGAACCTGCAGAAGAACTAGATATGGCCGCCAAAATTACACCACGTGACTTCGAACCTCGTTTCTGTGAAGAAGAAATGAGCAGTCAGTAGTTCCTGGACATTAGGATTGAGGAGTGCGTATATATCCAAGGAACTCAAATAGCTCTTTTTGCCATTATCTGCACTCAGTAAACTAATGGCAACGAAAGACAGACAAAGGGAGCCTCTTGGGTGGCGAATATGTTCACAACAAGGGATCAAATAAAAAGAAACAATCAATCGGCAGTCGGCAAGAACTAGGCCTGATATCAAATCGACATAGCAGTAGCATCTGGTCGAAACACCTCAGAGAAAGGTAGTTGAAAACCTTTCTAAGGTAAGGACTTGGAAGTCGAAATGGCCCGAATGTGGGAGACGCAAAAAGACTACCGTAAAAGCTCTATTAAGCCCCCCCCCCCCCGGTGAGGTTATTTAATTTCAGGCCTCATTGACGGTTAATAGAGAGGCGGGGCTTATTTCAAATCGTCTTGTACAAAACTTAAACAGCTGCAGTGAAACTTTATTATTTAATACAGAGCAGCAAACAGTATTATACGTTTGAGTTGTTCAAAACAAACCGACTGCATGGGCCTCCTAAAGTGGATTTCGTAAAGGGCGATTTAGACGGTAAGATTTTTGCTTACGACTTTCGCATGCAACTTCTGTAGCGCGCGCTGCTCGCGCCATGCAAAAATTCGTTTACGACACTTGCCATTCAATTACCTATACCTACGACTGTCGTATGGTTTTAAAACATGATTCAAAATCCTACGACAAATTTTAGGCCGCGTGCGTCTGTGGTAGAGAAGTTGTAGGAGCATTCACACGGGCAACTTTGTTCTACGTTGTGTCGCATAAGCCAAGACGCGCGACAAATCGTACCGTCTAAATCGCCCTTAAGAGGGAATAGGAAGGACTAATTACAAAATCTCATGTGCCAAGGGGGGAGGGGGGCTTATTAGAGACGGGGGGTTATTACATTTTTACGGTATTCCAGTTGTCATCAGAGCACTCAACATCATCAAAAAGGGACTGGAAAAAAAAAACTTCTCCGAGCTTCATAAAATTAAAGATGGCTAGTTTCTAAAGAAACTGTGGTGCTGCGTCGGTGCGGGAGTGAAACACGAAATTTGATTTATCAACGGAGTTGATAATGTAACGTGACCACCGTACAGGGATTCGAAAAGTTAACGTTTCGAGCGTTAGCCCTTCGTCGGAGCGAATGGGGCGACCTGCACCATTTGCAACACCTCACAAGATTGGTTCAAAACCGAGCGAATCGAAGAATTGCGGGTTGTGTATGGTTTACATACAGAAAATGGAGCTACGCTATTGGTGGTAACATTGTAACGTGAAAAACAGGAATAAATTAATTGAATGAAAAGCGCTCGTTAATACCGTGGGGATTAAGAGTGCCGATTTGAAAGATTGCTCGAGCTTTTTACGGCTTTCCGTGGTACTTTGATGTAGCCATTCCAAACAACACGTCAGTCGATCTCCGGCCTTCATAAGATTGCTATTGGATAGCCTTTATTTTAAAACGATACGTGTCAAAGCTACATGAGCTTGTGGGGTCTTTTACAGCTAACTTATATTCTGAGGAAGGTTCTTTCAATTAGGTGAACTATTTTATAACTACGGACTGTGGATTGGCCCCGGTGATAAGGGGATACAGTTATCGGCCATCCTCGGAACTATCCACCTGTTGCAGAAAGTGTTGTCTCTAAGCGGCAGGGAGTTGCTGAGACATGATTAAGAAGACCCAGACGGACATCAAAACACTGGACAGAATCGCATAACAATAATAAAAAACAAAAACGCTTCTCACTGTTTCACTTCGTTCGTTGACGAAAGCACGTCTTGTAATTCTTCAGTGAAAATACAAAAAGCTCAAACAATTTCTTTGACCTCGTCAGTTCTACTTCTGCTCGAGATTTGAGATTACTTGGCAGTCTTTCGTATTTCCCTTCGACTCAGCGCGATACAGCAGTAAAAGAATACATCTACCGATTTGACTTTCAGTCAATTTTATTTGAAAACTCAAAGTGAAAAGGCTACATTGGCAATTTTAATCTAAATGAATGCGACATTTGTAATCGTATGTGCGGCCCATGTGATTACAAATGTCGCATTCATTTCAGCAACCTTCATTTACTTGAATACTACTACTCTACTCAGATATCACCATCATCATTAATGTAAATGGTATAAATACGTTTTTTTTTAACAATAACTGATTGATTACCTAACTATGGCAAAAAAGGCCATTGGCATTTCTGAATAATCTTTGGCCTCTTTTTCAAGGCGAAAATCCTGATGCTCATCTTTAGTTTTCAAAGATTATAAAAGTTACTTCTCAACAGCCTGGAAATTGGCCTCTACCACAAACATTAACTGTCTATCCTATAGCAAGCATCCCCCCTTCCCACCTTAATCCCTGGTTCCCTACCCCAGAAACAAAGAGACAACAATTTGCTAATCCATGTTCTCCAGAGCACGGTTTGCGATTCATTCCGAAAGGATGGGGAGGGGGGGGGGGGGGGGTAAAAATGGCAAATATTATTACATTATCAAGGGGCGCATAGTTTTGGGACTATTCCGGAATAGGAATATTCCAAATAGACGGTAATAGTGATTTTTGGTACTTATTCCGTTTTGGGAATGAACGGCGTAATATTCCGTTCATTGTACTCCCGATTGCAGAATGAACGTAATGAACCGAATATGGTTTGCTCGAAAGACGCAGAATATGCGTTTCTTTGGGGGAAAAAACTTTTGGCGGGAAATCGTGCGCGGCCCGCCAAGCCTGTGACGTTGTACCGGAAGTCAGGTTTAGGTGTTCGGTCCAGGCTATTCTGCGCGCTGTTCTCAAGTCAATTCCCCCAAGAGTATTCCGTTTTCAGAGGAAGCGTTTGTTTTTTTGGAAACCTTGTTTTACCTATTCTCTTATCCCTCAACCGGAATGGGAATGCGCAGAATAGTCCCACCCAATGTACCCTAAGCGTTTTTAATGTTATTACAATGACGACAAAATTGGCTCTAGAACACCACACCCACAAACATTAGGGAGTTTAAGAAACG
>JAEMWC010000369.1:140000-162500 GCA_016490735.1 Pachyseris speciosa
GTCTTCACTTTGCAGCACAAAGTTTCTTTTACTGCAAACCAGATGCATGTGTGGTTTTTATCATGTGAAACACACTGCAGGGTTTTATCACGTTTTGAATTTATCAATTTATGTATAGCCCTTTCCTACTGGTATTAGCATTATATTGTGTAGTTTTATTAAATCAACTGTTCTAAGGGCTCCTGTTAATAGCAGAAGCAAGCATTTTCAATTAAATTGTCCTTGTGACATTTAATAGGTGGATTTTGTTCATAACAGGCTGTGAAACTTGTCAGGCATTGATGACAGTTCTGAAAGCAAATTAAAGCAATCTAAGACTTAATGTGAATTCCTAAGTGGCTCATTCCGCGATCTGTACAAGGTTCAGTGCTAGATAATTGACAATATTTTATTGTGATCAAAGATAACTTACGTTTGAAGTTGTTCAACTGCACTCCAATACTTTTAATACTTTAGATAGTTTTCCCAAATGTTTGTCTGACCAATCAGTGAACTGATCAAGAGACCAACCCGTGGCAGAGCCAGCAAATGCACTCTTACCTGTCAAACTGAACCAAACAAGACGCTGTTCTTCCAGGGTGAAGCAAGGTCTAATGTCAAAAAGTGCTGGTTCAGCAGCCACAGGGTTAAAGTTAAACACGCTCATTACTTGATGCTCAGCATGCCCATCTCGTGAGAGAAAAGAGTCACGCCTTAGAGGAACTTGGTGCTGGACATTATCAAAACCTAGTGACTCAACACGCCAGTTTGGTCTTGCAAAGTACCACTGATCAACCACCTGGAGGGTAAAAAGAACAACATAAAAGTAGGAAACTTAATATATAGTCATCAATTTACCTTCATGGCCAACATTAGAAAAAGAGATCTCGCTAGCTTGGTCGAGAACAACCTTTGAAATGGCAACTGCCCCACATGCAGTTGCTAGATATAGATTATATAGATAAAAATTATAGATTTTAATTAAGTAAGTTTTAATTACTAGATATGTTCCTTATTACTGTATATAGTCATTGTAGCCTAAGGATTTTATTATTGTAAATTCTAAAGATTATTGTAGGATAGTGTCCCCAATTAGTAGGCCTATTATAGGCTAGCTAGAAGATTGACACTGAAATAAAGTTATTATTATTATTATTATTATTACTATTAGAGCACTTTTCAATTGAGTGTCGTAAAACCAATTTAACCAAAGCAATTATTCTGACCAATCACAACAGAAGTAAGCCATGCAATGAGCCAATCAGAATACGAAGCGATTACACGTAGCTGGCGTAAAAAGCGGGAAAATAAGTGTGTGCAAGTTGCAATTGGTTTTGGTTTTGTTTCTCATTGGTTGAGAAAGTGGTGCGAGTTTTCTTGGCCAATCACAGAGCGAAGCAATGCAAAACCAAAGTAAAACCATAAATACTTTCGACACTCAATTGAAAACCGCTCCATTATTATTATTATTATTATTATTATTACTCATAGCTCCAAAAAGGCTGAAACATGTTCGAGTTTTTACTCGGGCTAGTAAAAGCCTGAGGTTTAAAATGGGCTTCATTTTTTGTCGTCGTATTTCATCCGCAAAAGACACTTCCAGCGTTTCTGCGCAAGCACAAACTAAAAATAACAACTCACAACAGCAAGAATGATGCCTGTTGTCACGTATCGGAAAACGTCGATTCACCTTGTGTCTTTGAAGTCTGAACGACTTATATGGTGAGAGAAGTTTCTATACGAATGTTTGCAAGTTCAACAGCGAGAAGAATACTTTTAACATGACCAAACTGAACTCCATATGTTTTGAATTAGACTGCCGTGTTTCCCCGTGACGGCTCCATACTAATCTAATTTTGAGTGGTACATTTTGTTGAATATCTCAAGTACAGTACGAGACTTTAACAGGTAGTTTATTTACTATTTTCCCACAATATCTCAATTTCTGGACATTACTTTTTGAATGATAAGCAATTTTAGTTTTTACTTGCGTGACCGCAGAAACCTTACTCTCTTATGTTTCAAAAGATTATTTTTTCTCCACACATTTCACCGAGACTCCATTAACGACCATGCGAAAAAATCCTACATCGTTAATAACAATAATAATAATAATAATAATAATAATAATAAAAGCTTATACCGCGCTTATACAAACTGTCCTAAGCGCCTTACAATTCATAAATTCGATAAAATATAATAAAACATAAATATACATATTAATATACACAGCTATGGCTTAAACAAATACAAACAATAAAACAAACAAACAAACTAACTAAAATCCTACATCGTTAATAACAATAATAATAATAATAATAATAATAATAATAAAAGCTTATACCGCGCTTATACAAACTGTCCTAAGCGCCTTACAATTCATAAATTCGATAAAATATAATAAAACATAAATATACATATTAATATACACAGCTATGGCTTAAACAAATACAAACAATAAAACAAACAAACAAACTAACTAAAATCCTACATCGTTAATAACAATAATAATAATAATAATAAAAGCTTATACCGTGCTTATACAAACTGTCCTAAGCGCCTTACAATTCATAAATTCGATAAAATATAATAAAACATAAATATACATATTAATATACACAGCTATGGCTTAAACAAATACAAACAATAAAACAAACAAACAAACTAACTAAAGGGTATATGCTGATTTGAACAGGTGCGTCTTAAGTTTAGATAAGCGTTTCCTTTCTCAAACACTTAGCAGAAATATTCATCGAATTGAAAACAAGTGTGCTTATTTCTTTGCAATAAATAACCTATTTTTACCTCATTAGCTATGCTGAACGTCAGTGGTCTAGAGGTCATTGTTACTGCCCCTAATGTAAACAACCTGGGTTCCTTCTACTAGTGGCACCTATCACGGGCTTTTTTCTTCTTCTTTTATAAATATTTTTTACAAGTGTTATTATTATTGTTCCCAATGGTTGAGCTGTAAAGCAATTTTGTAATTTTAAAGGGATATATATTGATCTGATCGGGGTCTACGGATATACACTGCAAAGAAAGACTCCAACACAAGCTAAGCACAATGCGTCCGATGTAAGAAAGACATCTACTTCTCTCTATTCTTTTGTTTAGCGCTAAATTTGGGATACAATACTGTTTTTTGCAAGCCCGAGTTTAGGCTAATTGTAGCCTCTTGTTTTAGATTCAGACATTTGTGTCAACTAGCACAATTTATACAATATAGTCTTTTCATTCTTAATGGCAGCTGTGACCTGAGTTCTGTAGGAATAAACTAGTAAGTTCTTTAAAAGAGAAGTGAAAAGCCCAAATGTAATTCAGACACCAAACCAAAATATTATTAATGAATGAAAATCATATTATTTTGTGATTCCAGAACTATGATGACTGAGGGCAATATATATACTGCATTAATGCATAAGGATCAGCCACACTGCTTGAGAGGAATAACACACAGACCATGATCTCATTTGAGAATCTGTCAGGCCCACCTCAGCCAGCTTACCTTGACACACACAAATGCACATGTATATAATTTTATTTTAACTTAAGTTAACCCTTAACAAAATAGACTATACTTTTTGTATATGCTTTATGCACACAAAGTATACTACATTGGGTATACCAAAGATATACTTTGATGTATACTTTTTGTAATAGTAATTTGGGACAGCTGAAAGTATACTTTTAGTATACCATGCATGTCCAGTCAAGTATACTAAAAGTATACTACGAAATATAGCACAAATAAATTTCAAAATCAAAGGAGTATACAGAATGTATACTTTCTGTATGTATGATAATTTTATCACATACAGGCTTTATTTATACTCGGGCTTTATATCAAAGTATACTTTTAGTATAATTTCAGATATGAAACAGATGACCAGCTTTGAAAACCCACGTGCTTGCTGGTATAAACTTGAAATTATTTTATAATATTATGATAGTATTATATATTTATTGGGATTTAAGGTAAGATGAAACCAACAAAATAAAATCCAAGGCATAATAACATGCATTTTATTCATATGCAACTGTAACATAACATTCTTGAAAGAGAACTCTAAGGGAACACTGTTTGTATGGATTACAACATTCATCTCCGTTGACTGCGATTTTTCGAATAAATTCTGCTTTTTGCTTCACGTTCATGTGGCAAAGCAAGGCTGGCTAACAGTGAATTTTGGGCTTTTGATTCAATATTAATGTCAGTGATGCTCAAATGATTAGTCAGTACAATTTAACTTTGTGTAATCGAAAGTTCAGATTCAAAGAAATCAAACGATTCCTCCGAGTACGAATGGCAGTCGTGAATAAACGATTCAGAAATTCTGTCTTCTAGTCCTTCAAATCAAACGGATTTTCGCAAGTGACAAATTAAGGCTTATTATATCTTGTTAATTTTAGAACTTTACCATTTCAAAACTAAACAATGATGAAGTAAAGATGCAAAAGAGAAGATAAAGAATCAGATGACAAATTCGAACTTCTGATGAGTGACGATGACTTGAGAAATCTCTGATCCAAACTAGCATTTGAACATCTAACCTTTCTTTCTAGCCAGCCTGAGACATTTTGTGGTTCATGAACTATATGTCTATCCGTTTTCTTCTCCTCAACTGATGTGTTTTAGTCGTAAAATCCTGGGGAATCGAACTTTATAGCAGAGTAACGCAGCCAGCTTCAAACCCATGCTTATTATCGCGATGTGACGTTCAAGTCGAGTTGCGCATGCGTTAATGACCTCACGGCTTTCCTGGGAACTAGCTTGTTCAAATTCAACATGGAGGCTGAAGTACTCAATTCCAATGGATCGATTGGGATAACAAGAGGTTTCCTGAAAAATAGACGGCTTATTTCCACCATTATAAGTACTCAGAGGCGAGAGGAAACCTTTTTGTGTGGTTTTATCAACATAAAGTGGTCCAAGTGAAAGAAAACACTACTGCAACAGTCAAATCCGAAAATGAGCAAAAACACTTCACTTGCAATTGTTTCTTCTTCGCTCTGTCACTTCACAAAACGGGGTACAGAGGAACTTTTCAAGGAGTTACCTTTTACAACAGGATCAGCAAACAAACTGTGTAAGTTTCTTGTTTGCCAGTGGAAGCGGTGGATGAATTATTTTCTCAATTAGCGCTACAAACATAACAGTGAGCTGAGTGTTTTGCAGTACATGAGGTAAACAGAAAGGTTACAGTGCAAATAAATGCTCAAGTATTTTCAACTACTGCCCTCAACATTCTTGTGTGACTTGGAATTTGTTTCAAACAGTGCATTTAAGTTACTTTTTTTGTATACCAAATGGCTTGCCTAAGTAAGCTTATTTATATTTGTACCAACCTTGCTTGTAAGGGAAACAAACACATAATGCACCAGTCAATTGAAACCCCCACCCCCCAGGTCCCGGGGAAGGGTGGGGGAAAATAGGGGCATCGAATCACTTTTGAACAACAAGCTGTCCCCTGGGGGTGGTGCATTTGACTGTTTTCGACCGCGGTTCCCGTCCCCACCTCGGGCAAGAGTGGAACTGGGCACTAGTACTTCACATGGAACTTCCAAGATGGCGGAAGGCGAAAGAAAGGTACGTAACAGTGGTTTGAATCCACGCATATCATGCTTTTACTTTACCATCCACTGCAATTGATATTCAATCTGAATCAAGTAATTTGTTTTCTATTGTTTGGATGTATTATTTACATTTAATTTCCATTGAAATTCAAATGGTATGCATGGGTAATGATGCGGAAAGGTCAGGTCATGAGCTGTTCTCTTCTTTGATTTCCTACAGGTTTTATTTCAATACGAAGAAAGCCGTAAGGTTCTTGACCTTCATCAAAATGAAGATGTTGCTGTAAAAGTTAAAGAGTGTTTTAGCCTGGACAGTGAAGCACGGATAATTTTCCAAAAGTATGAAGAAGACTGGGGGGAGTGGGTCGATGTTACCGTTCAAAACATTGAACACAAGGATAAAATCCAAGTGCATGTTTTGCAGTCGAAGCCACCTCCAAATGTTTCACAACCTACATCCGTCGATCAGGTATGTCTGCACTGATTTATGTTTATAATACTTTAGTTTTTGAAAAAGTTTTTGGAACTGATCTGTTTGCAAACCCTAATTGTTTTTGCTTTTTTTTTTTGCACAGCCCAAAGATTCCCTGCACACAACAAGAAATGAGAAGGGAAGTGTTAAAGGTAAACAAACTTGTCATTTGTTTGATTATTATTCTTGCCAAATAATAGTAGGATAAAACAAAAATCTGAAAAAATGTGGTCTATATTTCACATGTGATAGCAAATTGTGCATCACATTTACTTTAAGGTGCAGATACCTTATAAATGAAGTACTATAATTGACTAAGAATATATATTACAATGACCAAATATTTTAATACTTGTCTACTAAAGAAGCTGTTCTTCTGACAGTATGTCTTGAATATTTACTTTAATTTTAAATAAGAAAAATGAAGTTGAATCTTTTGATACTCCAATTATAGTGTTCATATTGTGAATTTTGTGAATAAATTTCAAGGCTTCTGCCTTAGAAAAATTTAAAGGAGCCCACAAGGCCAAAAACTGAGAAGTTATGAGCCCAGCCTGAGAAAAGTTAAATGTTAGGAAAAACATTTACTGGGCACCAAAAACAGTACCTTGGGTGTCCCAGACTACCGGAAACCTGCTAGGCAACAGCCTTGCATCCTAAATACAATATATAATAATTATTTTTCACCCTCAGGGAACTGTTCTGGTAGTGGTTCAAAACAGACAACCTTATTGATGAAAGATGGAGCAGTTTCAATTGGGCCTGCTTTAGAGGTAGGAACTATGCAATTAAAATTTGGTTTTCCAACAAAAATATTCATATCTCCTCCGTGGGTGGTAATGGAAATTTCCAAGAAGCAGGGGTGGGGGCCCAGAGGACCACTAGAAGTACAAAGAATGTATACACTCATCTGGTACCATTTGCAGAAACAAAACATTTCCTGAACTGGAAATTGAGTTTTTAGCCAGAAATTAAAATATTAAAATGTATAACATATTAGAATTTTAGAATTTTGTTCTAATTTGTTAAAGTGGTACTATGATCAAAAATATACATTTTCTGTTCTTTTCATATTTTGAAAATATAAGTACTTGTTTCTTACCTTGCAAAGTTTCAAGTCAAAACTCGTACGGGAAGTGCCATTATTTTAACTTTACATTTCGAATTCGGCTTGCCGCCATTACTCAATTAAAAAATGACCGGGACCGAACCCTGAGAGTTGGATCGAGTTTTCCTAAAGATTTTGTGACGTCAAAGACTCAACACGTCACTCAACACGTGCCGTTTGGCTTTGTTGTCTGTGTCCCGGAGGGAATAATAATCATGACGTGTTGAGTCATTTACGTCACAAATCAAGTCAAGTGTACCAGATCGCAAACCAGTAGAACGTGGGCTCGCATTTATGAACGGAGTAATGGCGGACGGATTTTACGTGATTTTCGTGGGTTTTCAGTCAGCTATTTCTGGGCTGTGTAAGAATATATCAATCTAATTTATAGCAATTCGCATTTGTCTAAACCTATTAAATACATTTGCACTAAAAAAAGCGAAAAAGAAATACAAAAATTTTCATCGTAGTGGCACTTTAAATTAGTATTCATACATGACACTTCAATTATCTGGACCTTATTTTCAGTTCTAGTCTGGGTCGTAGATTTTTGACTGCATTTAGTAGTTGTTGCTACATTGACATGTGTGCTGTAACAACCTATTCTCCCAGCTTTTTGTGAGAACCTATTAGTTGACTATTTTTATTTTCAAATTGCTAGAATATTGTTGGTTTGTGCTTTTAAAATTAAATTTTATTAATGAAATTCAGTTTAACCCTTTCACTCCTGAGTTTTTCTACCCCTTTTTCCAAACTCGTAAATAAAACCTAAATGGCAATGTATGATATACCATTTGAAAGGTCTTGACCAGTGCAGTCCTTATTTCATATCAAAATTGGAGAAGTAAATCATGGCTTTGACATAAACGGGCTGAAAATGTCAAAGTCAAAAAGTTCAGAAATGCCTCAATTTTCAGACATACTAGGTATACCCCCAAACTATAGCTTATTTTGCAGCTCTCAGTTAATAGAGTAACATGAGTTATGTCTCACACTGCAAATGTGTAAAACAAAAAATTGTCAAAAGTTCCAGGGGTGGTCATAGATACTAGAGGGGTACAATTTTATTCTGGAAATGAACTGATCTTTCCAAGACCATTTTTGTGGCAAAATTTCATTGAAATAGACCAAATATTAACAATTTTATGAACTTTTTACGTCAGCTGACGTAAACAGGTGTTAAAGGGTTAAGTTGCTCTTTAAAATGCAGTGACATCCAGTCACCCATGAAACTGAAATCTGAAAGAAATAATTATAAACAAAATCTTTCTAGTGTGAATAAGACCACAGACAATATATTTATGTTACTTGGCTTCCATTATTGTTCTCTAGAATGAGCCTTCTTTAGCAGACTCTAACAAAGTGACCGTCGAGTTGAATGTTGAAGATATCAGGAAGAGAAGTGTGCTGTATGCCAAAAGCTCAAGAACATACCATCAACGAATGAATGCGAATGCCTTTGAATTGTGCATTGAAAATCCCACTCTGTTAGATGACAAACAGAACCTTATAGAACTTTGTCGTAAAAAACTTGATAATGACGGCTACAATTACAGCAAGAAAAGATCAAGATCAAAATTGTTTGGAACAGGATCAATGGAGCATGGTAGCAGTAGCAAGAAAGTGAAAATGTCTGAGCACTTACGTACTAAGAAGGTTGAAGAACTCACAGATGATATAGCTAGCCTCGCGGATAGAATACGACTTTTGCAACAACAGAGAGCAAGAGATGAGCAACTTAAACAGTACATGCGAGCCTCTGCGGTAGAAGAGGAGATCACCAAGCTGCGAAAAGAAAAAAGAAAGCATGAAGAAGAGGTGTTGCTTATCCAGAAAAAACAGGCAAAAGCCAAATGGTACAAAGATAAGCAGTCAACCAGTTCCTCGTCTTCTGACGGGTCATCGTCTTCGAGTAGTTCAACTAAGACATTGACATCTTTCTGGGGAAAGTCAGTTACACCAGCAGAACCATTGAGTAAGGAAGCAGGTACAGCCAGAGGAAATTCAACTAAAGCTACCTGTACTAATCAGGAGGAAACACAGTCGTCAAGGGTTTCTGATGAAGTCGCCAAGCATTCTGGAGATAAACCTGGAGAGAATGATACACCAGAAAATGAGTCACAAGGAGACAACAATAATGGCACAAGGAGTGCTGATAGTGGGAGCAAGGCTCATTTTTTGTAGATAAAGACGCTCCTAGGAGTGACATTTATACACGATATGTGTCACATCTTTCTTCTTGTTTATCGGATGTGTCTAAATACAAAGTTGACGATGGTTTATATGTTGCGTTAATTAATGATATGACACTTGAAGAAGTTGCTGTTGCAAGGAGAGAATTTTGCTCTAGGAAACATTGTTCAGAATTACAAGTTTGTTCACAGTGCGAGGGACTGATTTCGTTTGCCTACGATGTCATAAATAATGGAATTGTTGAACTGAAGGCATTTTTTATCAAACACTTTCCAAAGGTCAAGTATATAAGTTCAAAGGCGGTAAGGCTGCTAATGCAGCTGCCACTTATTGTCATGGAAATTGCACCTGAAGACCCAGGATCAAAAAGACTGTATGCTACAGAATTCCAACCTGGAGTTGATGCACAAAGATTTGTGGTCATAATGAGACAGTTCTTGCATTCGAAGAAAGCAAATGTCAGAGAAAAGCTTCCATCTAGACAAAAAATAAACGCCTTATGTGAACTAGCAACCACTGAAACAGATCGTCTGCTACTAAAAATGACTGCTTGTTCTGAGCTTAGCGCTAAAGAAGCTCGGAAGCGATATGGAGTTCAAAATCTCGGCGAAAAACAAAGGAAAATCGAAGAGACCCTTAGAAGGGCAAGTGAAATCAAACAAACAGTGGCAGAGCTTGCACGAGTCAAGGAAAAGGCACTTTTGCGCACCATTGGCTTTGACTACGAATCCAGTGATTCAGAGGATGAAAGTACTGACCTTGGCGAAGTTCAAGATGTTCAATGGATTTCGTCAGAAGATGCAACAGAAGATGAAGAAGAGTTTCCATTAAGTGATCAGCTGCATTCCAATAAAGGACAACATGATACAGACAGCTCAGACCATGGGAGTTCTTTTGTTAAGGTTGCACAAGAAAATGCAGTATCAAAGGAAAAAGGAACATCAGACAGGGGTATGTTTGATCCAGATGACACGGACATACTGAAAAATCCAACTGTAAATCCAGCACCTTCAAGAGAAACACTGTTGTTAATACTAAGAGAAAACAATCTTAACTGGTTTACATTTGTGGCTGAGCTAAAAAACATGTTACCAACAGATAACCCTGAAGTTTTAAATCAAATACTTGTTGACTTTGCTGATTTCATCCCCTATAGTGATCTTTCAACAGCAGAAGAGCAATTGATCGAAATTAGTAGACAGGCATATTTAGAGATTCAGCGGAAACAATCTCTAGGCAACGCCATATTTGAGACTGACAGTGAATCTGATGATGGAGACTGGTGTGAAATCAATGATATTTGTTCTGATGAAGCAAAAGAAAAAGTGCAACAAGAAAGAAAAAAAATCAAGATGGCTGCTAAAAGGGAAACTTCAAAGCTTATAGCTAAAGAAGCCCTTCTTAAACGCAAGATTCCAAAGAAAGTGTCTACCATTGTGACAAAGTACCCTGATATAGGAAAAAAAATGGAAGACTTTGTTCAGAAACACCGGGTTGGTGCAGACCAGTGGCGAAGAACTGGAGTTTTTACTTTCGCGAGTAATAAGAATTCTACAGGGCCTAAAGTAACTTACAAAAGGATGCAAGAGCATCTACAAAAGGAGTATGGCATATCGATATCGTATGGTACCGTTGTTCAGTTGTGTGCCGTGAGGAACAAGAGAAGGATTTCGGCTCAGCGTTACCAGGGTGTTGCAGCAATAACTTGCAGAAGAGCACGTAAAGGTTTTGATGTCAAATTCAATCCCGATAGCCGTTGGTCATACTGCTTTTACAAGGGCCTTGATATGCTTCAGCTAAAAGACGGTTCAGATAAAATGATTCTCAATAGAGACGACCAAGCAGGATTCCGTCTGGATAGTACTTACACACATAAGAACCATAAAGCTGTCTGCTTGGAAGGAAAGCCAGAACTCACGTCACATTCTGACTATGTAAGCAAACACGGAGGTCAACTTCAAACATCATCTTACTTATTCATGAAGACGGAAACCACTGGTCAAGTGTCTGTTGGGATTGTCAAAGCACCTGGCGTTCTACACGAGAAAACAGCAACACAGCATCTTGCTGACTTGTACTGTTTGAAAGAAAAAGCAGAAATGGATGTGTGTTTTGAAGGAAAGAACATTGATTGTATTAGAGTTGATGGGGGAGCCGATGAGGGCCCAAGTCATGTTGAGGTACAGTTTCGATGGACCGAATGGCATCTAAAAGAAGGAAGGGAATTGACACTGGTCACAACAAGGAACAGTGGTGCGAGCTGTTACAATCTTGTAGAGCTGCAGAATGGTGTTGTTGGCCGAGCGCATGCTAATCTCTTTATACCGTCGACATTGTGTGGATCTGCCGAAACTGAAACGGGAGGAGTATCTCAGGATAGATTACACGAAAACATGGAAGCAGCACTGCAGGTGTATTTGGATAGAGTCAATGACATACCATTTGGTTCATCTGTAATAAAAATGTACAGAGGTGCCACAGATAAGCATGCAACAGAGCTGAAAGATCAGAGACAGAATTTACTTGTGTATTTGAGGGGAACCAAAGCAGCTAAGGCCGAACTCAAGAAGAAGGAGCCAAATCAATATCATTACTTTGAACAGGTTTGGAACTTACGGAACCAGCACATGGTACCAAACCTTCCAAGTGGGTATGTGTTTGCTCTCAAAGCCTGTTACAAGGAGGGTTGCATCCATCCAGTTTGCAAGAACGGAAAACCAGCCAATGATTCATTATGGTTCCCAGGAGGGCCAAGTATTCAGTACCTGCCATTTCCAGTACCAGACCCTAAACGACCTTGGGGAGCCAAGGAATGTGACAAGTGCAGTGGTATTTGTAGTGGACACTACAAGGGACCAGAAGAGGTGCTAGCAGTGGATAACTGCAATTTGAGCAAAGCCTCCATTTCTCCTCCAAGTACTGTGATAAAAGATGCCTTTGACAAAAAACACAAGGAATGTCTGGAACTGACGTCCGATGAGATAGAGAAACTAGCAAAGCAAACCTTACTCCGTACCGATGAAGTTGAGATGTGGGTAAGACACCTAAGTGATGTGAGGAAACATCGCCAAGCAGGTGCCCAGAAAGCTTCTGCAAAAAGAAAAGAGAACTCTCTCAAGAAGAAGTCTAGTAAAGCAGCTGTTGACACCCCTGACTCGTGGTGTATTTGTGGAGGGCCAGAGTGTGGAGACATGATTGCCTGTGAACATAAAGACTGTCCCATAGAGTGGTTCCATTTTCAGTGTGTGGGGCTTTCAACAGCACCAAGTGGAGAGTGGATTTGCGCACAGTGCAAGGTTGCAGCCATGGAGAATTCACCTCAGTAGACAGTTTAAGGTATTAAATTTCTAAAAAACTGAACTTGAGCCAAATAAACGGAGTTTGTGTGATAATATATACAGTGTATTTCAAATTTCACTAATTTGCAGTCTATTAAATACATGTAATGAGATGGTCATGACCAATAATGAAATACAGCATGCTTTTCCTTCGTTTAATAGTTGAACAAACTGTATGAGAGTGTGATTAGCATTTTAATCAAAGCTGCACAAACCTGGAAGAAGAACATTTATATTAAATTTTCCCATGTAAATGTAGGTCTTGCACGTTCTTTTCTTAGAACTTTTGATAGTATCAGCTTTCTTGCCCCAGGGGTAGTGGCGTTTGATCTGAACTCCAGCCTCAGGGGGTAGGGATATTGATGCCTTTTGACCAGAGCCTATGTCAAATCCCCCACCCTTTCCCGGGACCCGGGGGGTGGGGGTTTCAATTGACTGGTGCATAAGGCACCCTGAGATGTCAACGTTTTATGACTCAGTGAATCAAGCATTCAGTATTTACCACTTTGGAAGAGAAACTTGAGGTTAAATTCAGCTGTCAAATGCTTCTCCAGCAGATGTTTACACACAGGGCATAATGATGTGCATGCTTTTACCGTTGGAAACTCTTTGTTGTCAGAATATCAGCATAATTTACCTCACACAAAAGAGGCAAACACACCATGTACAAAATAATTATCTTCCTAATTAGTGATAAGGATAAAAACATTGTGAAGAAATTCAGAAATTGCATGAGGCCCCCTTTCACCAGTCTGTCCTCGTTTTTCCCGCTCGCTCGCAACATCTCTCATTTTCTAAACAACCTTCCCCGCTCGCCAAATAAGGAAATTGTTATCGCCAATGACCCCTACACTGGTGCAGTTGTACCTCACTTTCTTCCAGTAGTTAGGAAAGAAAATGATTTAATTCCTGTTCCACTGGAGAGCATTGTTGGAAGATGCTTTCACATGAACTGTGGAAATGAAAATACTTTGTTTTGGGGAATATTTCCCAATCAGTATAAGACTGAACAGTTTATTCCATTATAGTAGTATTAATTGTTTTATATTACGTACAACATGTATGAAATGCAATCTGCTCAGTAATCTAGTAGTGCTTTTACAAATGCATTTCTAATTTTGTTTAGGTAATAGCTGTTCTTAGAAAGCAAACCAACTGCAAATACTAAATCAATGTCAGTTGCAATTTGTCGTGCTGATCTTTACGGCTTTTTGTCTGTATGTGTATCCTCGCAATCAAAATTACATAGAAATACAGCTGACTTTTGTCAGTGGTATATTCAATTAGTATACATCCTTGCATATTTGTCCAAATCATTTGCTGTTTTTGTATACATATAGTATACTGCAAAGAAGATGGTGATAATTGTTCTTTTCAGATTGAGCAATGATGTATATAATAAGTATACATCATTGGTCTTTTATCAAACAGTTCAACATTGATGTATACACAATGTATACATAAGCAACTCACCTTAACCATGATGTATACAAAAAGTATACATCACTACAGACAAGAAAGCTGAAGTTTCCCTTGATGTATATTTGATGTATACAAAATATATACACATGAGCTATGTAACACAAACAATGTATACTCTTTGTATACTAAAAGTATACAATTCAAACTTCAATTTTGGTAAGGGAATACTTTCCTTTTAAAACTTTAACTTGTGCAACGTTAACTCTGCACCTACACCCCTCAAACCACTCCTTCACTGGAAAATAAAATGACTCTTAAACTTGGTATGAATGCATTGAATTGGAGCTGCACATTTTGTACATGCTGAAATTACTATGTGGCACCAAATAGTCTTCACCTGATGCGTTTGATTCCCTCTTTTCCACACAGCCTTCCCAACCCAGATGTCAGCATTAACACCACGCACAGCAGCAGATCCCTTATACAACACTGGAGAAGAGCTGTTCAATGTAGGTCTGAATGAGAAGAACAGCTCCTGGGCAGTCTTCATACGAATATGACGACTTCCATCCAAAGTAACATCCCATTTTCTCACAGTTAAGTTGAACAGGTTACAAGTGGCACCAGTGTGATGGCGAGAAATGTTGTAGCCAATGCCCCTGTTGAAGTCATGAATCTCAGTGAGCAGGCCAAAGCTAGGCTTCCACCAGTCTGGATGCTTGAACATTGCAAGCCTGTTTTCCACGTCATAGGTTTCCTGTATTGAGAAAGGGGAATTAAGCATCAGTTGTGCCATTCTCAAAACTCCTGGAAAAAATTACCTTACTACAGGATATCAACGCTTTATGAAATTAAAATGTGAATTTGTAAAATTTGTGTTTAACCCAGTAATTTAACTTGCCTTAATTTTTGTTACATTGTAGCTTTAACTTCCACAGCGTTAATTAAGAGGTGCATTAATTTCCACAACCTTAATTCCTTGTATTCACATACATAGATACAACAGGTCTTTATTCTGAAACAAAATTAAAAGCTAAAAGCTTGTGGGGCCATTTATCTAAAGATCTAACGTACTTAAAAAATGGACCTAAGAAAATCTGAGTTTCCTCTTGAGACTTGCATAACAAGTTAAAGTTGACTTGAATTCATGTGGTGTTTACATGTCAAGTAATTCCAGAGCAGTGCACTTCTGTACGCTAAAGAGTCTTTCATGTAGCGGCCGGTGTTAAAACGCTAGTGAATCTGGTACTCATGACGTATAACCCACATTCTCTTTTGTTTCGGATTCTCTGTACACTCCAGACATTCTTGACAACTAGGAAACAATAGCTCTGTTTGTTTTTGTTGTCGTTGTTGTTTTGTTTTGTTCTGTTTTGTTTTGTTTTTTTCCATGCACTGTAGGTTAATTCGTTTAATTCGTTTAGAATATTTCTGAAAAAGGAAAGAACATTTATTTATTTATCTGGGTGGAGATCGCCATTAACATGGACATTGAAAGAACACTCAAAGTGGCCAGTTGCATTCAGCAACAAATTTCCATGTGCATTGTTTGTACATGTATTCCAGATTTTTACACTGGGTGTTAAAATAAATTTGTTCCCTTTGTCTTAACAAAAGAATTACATTTCTTTGTGTTGTGTTAATTTCCCTCATTTTGAAATTCTAGCACCTCTTTTGTGTTAATTTCCTTTATTTGGAAAGTACATGTAATTTTTCCTTCAATTCGCGTTAATTAAAGTCGCATTCAGAATTTGGAATACCTTCAATTAACATGAGCATTAATTTCCTATAATAATACTACCATGACATGAAGAAATGATCCTCATAGTTGTGAACGCAATTTATGCAATTGCAAAAAGAAGCCTGAAAAAAATTCAGGACTTCAACAGGGTTGGAACCCGTGACCTTGCTATACCGGTGCGATGCTCTAACCAATTGGGCATCAGAGCTTAATGAAACCACTGACGTTGGGAGCAGGTCAATTGTAGGTTCATATATGTTCCCGTGAAAGAAATGAGTGTGAATGATATATGAAATAAATCATATATGAACTGCGGAAATGAAATCAAATGAAGAAATGATCCTCGCAGTTGTGAATGCAATTATTTATGCAATTGCGAAAAGAAGCCTGAAAAAATTCAGGACTTCAACGCAAAATTCAGGACTTCAACTTCATTCACACTCATTTCTTTCACAGAACATATGAACCTAGAATTCACCTGCTCCCAACGTCAGTGGCTTCATAGCTCAGTTGTTTAGAGCATCAATCGCACTGGTATCGCAAGGTCACAGGTTCCAACCCTGTTGAAGTCCTGAATTTAGCCACCCAAAATCGATCCTGGTATACTTCAGATTAAAAAAACTGTTATGTAAAAACTGTTTTGTATCTTGGTGCTTTTTGGACTTGTACATCAACAGTAACTGTTTCTTTTGAACTTAACAGAATAATAATTACCGTGGTACCATGCAACGTCCCCGACTTCATGATCGTTAACTTTCGGCTGTTTTCCCAGATTGTTTCAGAATATTCAACAGAAAACTTTGCTTTATTAGCTTTTCAAGGAGAAAGGCTTACTTTGATATCATTTTTTGTCAATGCCAAGTGATTCTATGAGATGTAAATAATTTTTGTGCGACTTTCTTTGCTTTAATTACATTTGTTTCGCTTTGTTTACATTCCACGTTCTGTCATGTGTGGCCGGGTCCGAAGTCCTCCAGTTAAAAGTTTAGTACACAGCAGCTTTTCAATTTGTAGAGCTGAAACTTCAGTTCTGATGAATACAATGACTGTTCTTTCATGTGGTATATTACTGCTTTTTGAATCTGAATTATACCAGGATCGATTTTGGATGGCTCAAGTTGGGCGATATTCTCAATTTCAAAACAACATACAAATATGGGATAAGCAACAAAGGTTAAAAACTATACTATAAAGTAATTTTGCTTAAACCTTTTATACAATCTTGAAGCTTCTGAAGTCTTCTAATTATGCGAGGAAGATGAAGCCAAAAGGAGATTTGCGCGCCGTTACTGTTTCTTTGAAATTGTTTGAAATTCAGACCAATTTCATGAATAAAAATTGTTAAGTATTTTTTCCGAATTTTTCCAAAATTCTCCAAATGTAAAGCGCTTTGGGATTTTTTAATATCATTTCTTGAAATAATTCCCCTAAGGGGTTGTTTGGGTGGTATTAGTCAAAATTCGATTCTTCGAAACTGATTTGAGATTCTCTATATATTCTGACATTGGCTCTTAATTGGATTCTATAATGAATTTTACTGGTCACTGTCATTTATCTTTATCACAACTGTACTGTTTTCATATTGCACTACTCAGTTTATCAGAGACAACAGTGAAAGAAAAAACTTGCTGGTTCTTATGCAGAAACAGTGAGATTGAAAAAAAAAAATTGACCATAATGCTCCACAATCAGAGGGCCGATTAGCATTGTAGCTATATTTGCGGGACAAACTATTGGTTTTATTGTAAAGAACTTGTAATAAACTTGTTATTGTTGTTGTTGAGGGCAAAACATGTAATAAATAATTAATATTTATTATGTAATCTGAAAGATATTTAAAAATTTTAGAGCAAGGTTTTGCCCACCCAAGGCCAGTACCTTCAATCAACAATCAATATTAAATAAATACATAAATCGAATTAGAAAGATAAACTGACCTGCCAGCTCATCACCCTATTGTAACGATTACTTGTCCATTCAAAATCCATGCTGAATACTGGAGGGAGTTTAGGAGCAGTCTTGTTACCTTTAAGTCCTTCACAATACACACCATCTGGAATCTGAAAATCGACTGGGTCTGGAGGGAAAGGGCGGAAGTCGATGAAGTCATAAACATTATAGAAATCATATGTGCCATTCAAAACACTCCATGTCCCATTATTGCATTTGCCATTAACAGAAGTCCCATTTACGACAGCACGAACCACAGTGGAGTTAATTATGCCCCATGGAGTCTCCCACTCTGGTACTGAGAAATAGTAGTCCAAATAGTACGAAGAAATGTTTGCTGCTGTTATACAGGCCCTCCAGTGGTGGCATCTACATAATTATGAAAAAAAGTCAGTATATTAAAATTATGTACCATGTACAAATTCAACAATGCAGTTTGATTTGACTTCAACACATGCTGAAATTATTAATGCATGCTTACAGTGCTATGTACTACACCTGTAGCAAGAAATTGTATGCTTGTTGTGAAGACTTTTACATTATTCTAAGTGATCATAATTCTGGTTATTTGGGAAGATCCCAACTTAGTCACTTTCTGTTTATGCATCTACCTTGTAAAGCCTTTTGAACAAGTGCTAGGTCATCCTAAAATGAATTGACACATTTGTTAAACTGAATGTAGAACACTTTACTTTTCACCTACAGTACAAACATTCTGGTACATTTACCCCCAAAATCCCAAAAATGTGCGACCCCATTCTAATAACTCTATTGAAAATGCAACCCCATTATATTATAGTCAATCCATTGGTGAAAATGTGACCCCGTCCAGCGGCACATCCCCATTAGCCTATTACTAGGAAGTGCCCCCCCCCCACCCCCCCGGGCACTTTAAGCTACGTCATTTCTTTCTCCACGATCACATTACATAGATACAGGGAATCACTATCATAAAATTAGGGTACTTTTGACTGATGGACTCATGATAATTATTTACTGAAATGCCTGAAATAGCTTTCCAAGTCGGAGGCATATTTACTAACAATATGGAGGCTATTTTTATTCAATGGTGTGTAAATGAAAACCTCGTATTCTGAAATCTACCGGTAGACCCCAAAACACCGATCTTGTTCAGAAAGTCGGTATCCTTTGGCCAGCTTAAATAAACAATCAGTTTAAAACTTATTTTTGAAAGTAATTCAATATTGTGGCAAAAAACAGTTACCATGCTGTAACTTTTGATGCATCACACAACGCTCTCTTTGATGGGAGGTTGCGTGTTGGTGAGAATTCAAACATCACAACCTGTCTAGTTTGAAGACTCTGGGAAAGAGGTTGCATTACTAGTCAAGTGTAGATCACAATTAGTTTAGCAAGATGCATCCATGAGCTGGCTCCGAGGAGCCTTTGATTGAGCAGGGCATTTAACTTTCAGTAATTACTAAAAGGTCCGAAAATTTACAAGACTTTGGATAGCCAATTTTACCATAGGGGAACTGCTACTTTTCCAAAACAGAGCATTACAAACTAGCAATAAATCAGAAATATTATTACAGACTGAGATACATTGACAAGTTATTTTGTGTGTGTGTGTGTGTGCGTGTGTGTGTGGGGGGAGGGCACTTGAATTAGATATCTATACTGTATTTGCCACTTCCACATCTCCCATAATGTACTTTGTTTGCCCCCCCCCTCCCCCCCCCCAAAAAAATTTTTTCCATAACCACTCTTTTTAATTTCTCTTTGGACGTACAGTCATAAAAGGACAATGATAAAGACAAAACTTCTTACACAAAATGTAGGGTCTATGGAGACTCTTCGCGAAATTTAAATCTGATCAATAATACTCAGCCAATTTAAATTGTAGATGGCAAATGCTTATACTAAAATGCTAACACAATTTGTTCACATGTTCCTATGATGTAGAAGGTGCCTATTTGAATGTTTATTCCAAAGGAAATAGTGTCACTGTGATTTTCATTTAAGTTTGTCTTGAGTGAGTATGTCTCTCATTAATATTATTGTATTCTAAATAATTTACAAACAATTTATACAATGTATGCAATTTGGGATCTTACAAGGGTAATATCACAACAATGATCATGAGAGGCTATGGGCCATGTGATATTGGCTCATGCATGTACAGCATTAAGAGTTGGTTCAATTTGATCTATATCTATTGGTATTTTATGGGCATTAAATTATGGTTTCTTTTACACATTTGAATAGGATTAACTCTCTGTTAGCACTCAGCTCCAAGATGGTTGCAAAAGATATGGCAGACAGAACCCCGAGCTCCATAAGTTTTTGTTTTAGGATGTCCAAGTGAGACAGCACATTAATTGTCACACCATAATTACTACAGCACATGCAACATTGATATATTGTCTGCCATTTATTGTCATGTGACAATTAATCTCTGTTGCCCCACAGATTGTTGCGTCACAATAACACATCAACATCACTAGTATACATACCTAATAGAAAAATTCATTACTATATAGAACTCTTAAAACAAGTGACCATAAAACTAAAACCAAACTCAGTTCTTCCCCTAGTGGTTGATAGGCCACTCACAAGCTGAGAGAATTACAATACATCTACATTAGAATAATAAAAATGATGCTTGAAAGCATTAAACATGTTCACAAAGCATGACCTAGATATGCAGCATCACTGCTGAATGTTATGACTCACTGATCAAATCAAAAGAAAACATTGCTCATTAACATTATTTTTAAGACTTACAGTGTAACACCAATTCAAAGTGTTGTCAAGCACTTAAAATTCAGCAAATCCAATATCTGCAGTACTTAATATTAAAGCTATTTCAGAGTTCAGTGTCATAATGCACTTGACTTGATACACCAGTGCATTATGCATCTTAATGATGCCAGCATACTTGGAAAATCTCTAATAAAAAGGGAGAGATCTGCCAATGTATGGTAGAAAATTGGCAAAACTTTCAACTTGGGTATAAATACAATACTAACAATACAGTACCACTTTAACTATAATACTTGGTCAGGTCTGAAATAGGGTAGGGAAAATTGCAGATTTTGGTCTGAAATAGGGTAAGGGTTTCAGGAAGCTTTGACTTTGCAAATAATGCAATCGATGCAATATTTTGTCAGCAGGACCGGGTGGTTCGACACTTATAAAAATATCTGAAATGGAAATTGGCTGACTCCTATGTGGCTGTTATCCAAGAGTATCCCAAAATTCCTTTGGGTCACAAACGCAAAAATTACAGACAGTGAGAAGAACTGAAATCAAATAGCGTTATCCACATCATGCGAAAGAAGTGATCAGAAAAATGTGGAACAGATTGCAAGAAGTGGAGTCGAAGTTTGCTGCCAATGCAGACTTTTAGCTTCGAGAGGATTTTGTGTCTTCAAAACTTCAAGACAAAGTTGCATAATTTTTTTTTTATGTTTGGTGTTGCCCGAGGGCACTCAAAGCCAAATTTTTGGTTTGCAACAGAATAAACAGTCATATTCCATGAAAATTGGAATTTTGAGGGTGGCAAAGTCTAAAAACTGAGCATTTGGCTATCACATTGGCTCATTTCAACCATAGTCTGGGATTTGTGAAAGTTGAGGTTTTCAAAGCATTGGTCCATATGAACCAATAAATTACAGAGCCGGACAAGAATGAGTTAAGCCTTAAAAACAAACATTGCACTTATAATTAGTAATGAAATGTATGACGAGTGAGCTGATACCTGGAAGTTCTTAGACTACTAATATATGGGCTATACTTTCAATGAAACTCTTAGTCCAAATGCTTTCTTACAAACGTTTAATACAAAGCCACAAAATAAAAGATTTGCAATTAGGACTTAGATATGACATATAAGTTATTCCGTTTATCTGTAATCTGATCTCGTCCTACTTAACACATTTGAAAGCTCGCGAAAATGCACGAAGTCACGTCACATCCAACTCCCGGACTCTTTAAAATAGATCCTCGCGATTAAGACTGAAATTTACCTTATTCCACGAACGTATGAGACACCCATGTAGCTCTCGTTGAATTCTTTTCCAAACTTGAACAACTGCGTCACACTTTCGATATGCGCGCCAGCGCCGAAGTCGAATAAGCTGAGGTGACAAACATCCATGTTGGAAGCGGACGAAACGGTGCACTCTTCATCATCTAAATGGATAATTTCATCCAAAGTGTAGTCGTAGATATCCACGTGCATAGTTCCATTTTTCCTTCGGGAAAGTCTGCCCTTGTCGGCTTTCTGGTCATAGCTTTCCTTGTGCACGGCCGTGTAGTTTTCTTTGACGATGTTAAATTCGATCAGAGTTGAAAACGCTGAGGGCAATTCCGGCAGTTTGGGGCCCGATGCGCTGCTGCCGGCCGGTGAAGGCTCGCATACTGGCAGTAACTTTCCACTTGCAGCTCCTAAGGCTGCTAAACAGCAAAGAACAGAGACATACAGCATCCTTCTATCTCGTAAACGTGTACACCTGTTCAATGAATGGAACGGTTAATTACTTAATAAGCTTAGTTAATATGCATAAAACACCTTTTAAGGTGAAAACAACGTGATGCTTTCAAGGCGGGACGGGTGGCGGCCGCACGAGAACTCAAGAAAGCTTTTAATTCATGTATGCAAAAATCACGATATATCTACAACTTACCCATTCTACCCAAAAGCAAAATTTCAAAAGCCGAAAATAACGGAGTCGTTTAGGCCATCTCTAAAACA
>JAEMWC010000369.1:167500-182500 GCA_016490735.1 Pachyseris speciosa
TTTGAACTAGTTTAACCCATTGGCACCTGTGCCGGCCAAAACCGACCGTAAAAAACTCCCATGCTTCAAAACATTGCAACTTTCCCAATCGCACGAATATTGCCTTAACTGTTGTGAGCACGAAATGGAATGCCCTTTAAATTTGGATATCCAATAAATGCAAGAAACGTAGCGATTTTTACCAAATTTGGCCTTTTGAGTTAAGACAAGAACGAAACTGACCGTTTTTAACGTCAAAGAGAAACAACAAAAAGGCCCCTTTTGCCTTCATGTTTTTTAAGGAAATAATCGCCGAAAAACCAAATTGCATTTGGCGGTCATACTGCCAATGACCGCCAGTAGGCCATAGGGTGGGCCATGTCTACACCCGCCTTTTGCACATTGTTTTGTACCTAGTCTGCAGCCTTCAGTCCTCATTTTATACTCAGTCTGCGTTTTATACCCAGTCCGCAGTCCGGGTCCGCAGTCCACAGTCCACCCTTTATACTGACCGGTTGAATGACTCGTTGAATGTTGAATGATGCGTTGGATGTTGAATGAGTAGTTGAATATTAAATCAATAATAATATTGAATGTTGAATAATGCTATGTTGAATGTTGAATGAATAGTTGAATGTTGAATGATGTGTTGAATGTTGAATGAATAGTTGAATGTTAAATCAATAGTTGAATGTTAAATCAGTAGTTGAATGTTAAATGATGCGTTGAATGTTGAATGAATAGTTGAATGTTGAATGATGTGTTGAATGTTGAATGACTAGTTGAATGTTGAATAAATAGTTGAATGTTGAATGATGTGTTGAAGGTTGAATAAAAGTTGAATATTAAACCAATAGTTGAAAACAAAATACATAACTGAATATAAAATTAGATGAGTTGAATATTGCTACATTTGGCTTGCCATAATCATGCAGCGGTGAGTTAGATGATCTTCTATGTGGACGTCAATCAAGATCGAATAGCCGTCACCGTCAAAAAGAGATAAGCTCAGTAACCATAAAGAAAGTTGTATTCAGAACCACACTTTTAAAATTATATTTTGTCACGTGACAACTAACCAATCTGCACAGCTTAAGGTGGCTCAAAATGGTTTCATTATTTTTAAACACCAACGCTTTGATGGATCGATACCTCCATGAACATGGTATCAAAAAATTTCCCAATTATTTTTGAACAATTTGCGATGAATTTTTTTACATGTAAGGTTGCCATAGAAGCAGTACAGCCTCTTAGAAACACCCTACATTTTGGCTTTACACATGCCTATAATTCAAAAATGAGTCCGGTGACCCTCAGTTTTTATTGTGGAATTGCAATTAGCATAATTATGAAGATTCATCTTTCTGCAAAGTTTTAAAAAATTCTGCACATGGGGTTCAGAGCCACTTAAAATGACATCAAAAAATTAAGGTGGCTTAATTTTTACAAGGAATAAACAACAAATGATGCTCAAAAAGCACTCAAAATGTCTTATTTCACTAGAACTCCCTATCATCAGGATACTCTCTGATGAGTTCGCTAGTGGCCACAGACACTTATTAAATTGAAATTATGGAAAAAAACAATGGATTATCTCACCATTAAGACTGGAGAAACACACAAAACTATACTACCTCGCGAGATGGTATAACTTGTGCTGGTAAATACTGCAGCCAATTACATTGCAGGTAGTGACAGTCGCCTGTCAAGCAATTTGGCAAATTATATTATTATTTACCAGACGCTATAGGGTTAGATACATAATGCTTGAAAATTTGACCACTGTGCTTTTGAGCATCACCCTCAAAACAACAGCATTGTACCTAAAATTATGCTAAAGAAGTAGCATACTTTACTGATCTTGGTTATAGTTGATGCCCTTAATTGCCATCCCTGCAGACAAAAAAATACCTCCAACTACACTGTACATGTAAGTCAGAAACATAACATTTTACTGCATCAGATACAAGTTTACAAGCACTACACAACAAATAATGCTCAAAAGCAACCAAGATTTCTTATTTCAATGGAACTCTCTATCATCAGGATAATCTCTGATCAATTCTCTAGCAGGCACATAAACTTAAAATTGTATACTTTCTATATCTGTTATTAACCCATAATTTGACTCCCGAGCATTTTGCTGAAAAACACCTTTTGAAGCCTGTTGAGCTGTTTTCTGGTCAGATTCTAGCCAAAAAGAACCAAAACTGCTCAAAACTCTGTTTGCTGGTGGAGTTCATCTTACCCTTCTGTTCCTGATGCTTGATATTAGCTTTCAAAGATCGGGCATGCGCATTGGGTTGAAAAGTTTCACCGCCCCCTCTCCTTCTACCTTTCGCTTTCTCTCCCCTTTTCTTTCACTTTTTTTGCCTCACTTTCTTTTTCTCTTGCTGGGCATTTCCTGGGCTTCGTTTCGGTGGGAAAAGATTTGTGGAAAACTTTTAGGATCATAGGATTAGGTGGAAGGAAGTGTAGGTGGGTTGTGGAACAAGATTTTCATTGAAATTTTTGGCTCAACATCACTTGGTTTTTTCGCGTTTTCTCCGGCCTGTTTGACAGAATGGTGCTCATTTGGGTATGGTTTGTAAGATCTCTTTCCCCTACACATGCTACATGTAATTTAAGTTGTCCATGAGCATTAAAACTGATGACATCACAAGGGGTAGTAGGGACGTTCTGCGCAGCTGGTTTTGGCCAGCACGGGTGCCAATGGGTTAAATTGAAATTATGGAAATATCGATTTTTTTTGTTATTATTTTTCTCTTCTTGTATCTAACCCTACACCTGAGATTTAACACCAAGCACGTACAATGAAAATTAAAAGTTTCCAGTTTTAATGGAATGTGGAAGAAACTCAGCAAGGATTAGAGCACAGGAACCAAAGTAGATTTTGGAAAACAAAGAAATTTATTATAAAAATATGGAAGTAATAATTCAATAATATATTGAAAGATACCGTAAAAACTCGTGTATAAGCCACACTCGTAGATAAGCCGCACCCCCAAATTTCAAGCATGATTTTGAGAAAAAAAAAAAGAACTTGAAAAAAGTCACTCTGGCAAAAGTTGTTTGTTTCTTTGCAGTTGTTCGCTATAAACTTGCCAAAATCAACTCTTAAAACACCGATTTACAAGCTTATCTTTAATCGATTTCCTTAATTCTTGGGACTGATAATGGTTGTCTTCATTGTTCAAGCCCACAGTTGAAATGGAACAATGAAATTTGAACGAAAATAAAGAGCAGGATAACAATTCAAAACTTTTGCTTAGTAACCACACAGACATTTACAGAGGGAAGTCTGGACACCAGAGTAGCTGACAACAGTCAGAAAACAACATCGAACCTTTTCGCATCAGCTGTGCCTGGTGTTCATAAAGACGTACAGAAGCCATCAGTCGGAGAAAAACTTGTCGCTAAATGATAGTTTAACAGTCTCAAGGATATTAACACACCATGCAAGTAATGAATGGCAACGAAATGGCCATTTCCCTCATTTCCCTCATGAGTTCTCTTGAATAGTGTGGTATTTTCTCTCACGTTGTGCAGAAAGATTGAAGTGATCGGCCAAAGACGACATTGTAAAAATCTTTTGTGGAAGTATGGAGAATCCATGCCAGTTAGAACGACTGGTGAGCAAGATTCAGGTTTTGAACCCGAAGATACAAACATCTCCTTTAGAAGCCACCATTTCTACAAAAAGCAATGTGTTTAACCTTTATTCACTGAAGGTTTTTGGTACTATTATTTGCGACCCCATATAGAAGTCAGTTTACTCCCTCTGAAAGCAATGGTCTCGTATATAAGCAGCACCCACGATTTTGAGCCCAAAATTTCAGCAAAAAAGTGTGGCTTATACACGAGTTTTTATGGTGTATCCATGTCATTGTATATAAATCCACATCAAGAACGTCATAGGCATTGCTTTTCATTGGGAATTTAAGGCTGCATTTTAACATTGTATAAAATGGGATTCACTGTTTTGGGGTTGGGATTCCTATTAATACCAACAGTTTGTAGGTTCTTCTACTCAACCAGTTGTTGAGAACAAGAGATTGGAAATCACTGGTGGTGATAGAAACAGTAGCTAATTCCTTATAGAACAGCAGTACTCAAAGGTGCGGCTTAGATCAACGCCTTGTGATGTGTAACTAACACTTTATAATAATTATTATTGTTGATTATCAAATTATTATATTTAATACAAGTTGTATGCTCTTCTATTCCCATAGATCAGTGAGGTACTGACACCAGGTGTTTACAATGACAGATAAAGGTAGGAGATGTAACAGAAATAACTAATGAAAGCTGTGTATCTCATATTTTCATTTGAATAAAAAATCACATAACAACAACAACACCAGCTTTATTACCAAATAATAGTTGAACTTAATTTACAACATAATCTAATAACACAGGAAAGGTAACAGTTACTCAGAAATTAACTGAAAAGCTAATCGAGCTGAGTAAAATTAAGTATTGTTGAAGTATAGGAGATTGGTTGGCACTAAAGCTAGAGCAGAGCAGTTAATAAGTCAAAAGAAGAAGACAAAAAACATAAATAAATAAAATAAATAAATAAATAAATAAGAGAATAAATGAATAAATATACAGGTATACCAGTTGAAAACTCATGAACAGTAAGACTGTAAGATGTCAGACTTGACTTTGTTTTTAAACGTTTTGAGGGGGAGGTGTTTGATGCTTTAATTTGTCACGTTACCGTTGCGTTACTCGCATGTGATACACATTCTGGAGTTCCCGTATGAACTCGTGTATGACGATTGTGTAATAAAAAGTTAGCTTAGCATGGCCTCCGTTGTGTTCGCCCTTTATCAACGCTTCGCTGCATAACATGGTGTCAGAAGTGGGATGGTAGTGTGTTGCAGGAAGCTGCGGAATCTATTTGGAAAGGAATTTGTGCGCTGTTGTTGGAATCAGGGTCCCTCAGAAGGAGCGAGACGAAATGGCCTTTGTCAGAGGGTGTAGCTGTCGGAGGGAGGCCGGTAGTAGAAGGTTGCATACCTGAGAGCGTGAAGCAGTGTTCATACTGTATGCTTTCCTCAGGAGGGGTGAAGGAGTTTTCTTCCTGCTTCACTAATCTAATGTGTTCCTGTCTGGGTCCCGGTGGAGTACCCTTGTGGGAGGTAGGCTTGAGGGTTCGGTGGTCTTTGGCAGCCTGTTGACAGACATTTGCGAAGTGGCCGGTTTTGTGGCAATAGTTGCAAGTTTGGCCTGATGCTGGGCACATGTTACGAGAGTGTTGCTGCTTGCTACCACAGAAAAAACAGGATCTGTTGGGGTAGGTGCCAGGTTTTGATCTGCCAGGAGATTTTTGAACCATTTTGAGCGGGGTGGTGGAAGCGGTATAGTGGATCTGTTCTTCTGTGACGGAATTGGCTAACAGCTGATTTGTGTGTTGCGCCGCTTCAAATGATATGGCTTGACTCACCACAAAACCCAGGGTAAAAGGTGGGTCCTCAGGTTTCCGTTGACCATCTCTGTAAAATATATCTTCGCGGAAACGACTAAAGGATTCGTTGAGACCGAAGAGAAACTTATCCCTCATGAATTCGTCCGCGTTTTCGCCAAAGGAACAGCGTCCGGCGGCGGTACGTACAGCGGTTTCCCATGTTGAAATGGAGGTATGGTTGGCTTGTGACATTTTTGCCCAGAAGTGATATCGGTCTTGCATCAAAGTACTCGCACCGACAAAATGTTCTTTGATTTTTTGTAGCCAAATCCAGGGTTTTCCTGCGTCGTCGGTCGGTATCTTGGACGCGATAACGTCGTCTAAAGTGTTCCATTCAGTTGCAGGAATTGCACTACGAAGGACGGCTAATTCGAAGGGCCTCTTGGCGGCGATGTAGTGTTCCGCTGTTTCGGTGAGTCTGTCTTTAGCGGGGTTTCTGTAGCCTTCGAGTAAACAGTAATCATGGAATCTGGTCTCCCAGTGACGGTAGTGGTCACGATTTGACCGTACGGCCTGTACATCGAGGATGGGTTTGTCGTGCTTTGGCATGGCGCGATTGTGAAGTGTCTGTGCAGCTTTTAGCTCTTGCTGAAGGAGTTGGTCGGTGTGCGTTCGTGTTGACGAGTAGCTGGCTCGCTGTGAAGAAGTAGAGGCTGGATATCAAACCACTTCTGACTCCAACCCAACCCCGTCACGGTTCAAGCTATCGTTGCCATGCCCACTCCAACTGACAAGCAATCCGTGCGCCGATTCCTTGGGGCTATCAATTACCTGGCCAAATTTTGTCCCCAGCTTAGCAGTGTCACCCAGCCACTACGCAACCTCACCAAAGAGGATGTGCCGTTCCTGTGGTCAATAAAACACCAGCAAGCCTTCGACGCAGCAAAAGCCCTAGCCACCTGCGCGCCATGCTTGGCCTACTATGATGTAACTGCACCAGTGATCCTTCAGGTGGACGCCTCAGACTATGGTCTATGAGCCGCCCTTTTGCAGCCCCGCAAACCACACAGTGGTACCACACTTGATGAATCTTCATTACAACCCATTGCATACAGCTCCAAAAGCCTAACCCCTACCGAGCAGCGCTATGCGCAAATCGAAAAGGAATGCCTAGCCATCGTTGAAGCCTTCAACAAATTTGATCAGTGGCTGCTGGGCAAATCGCATATAACAGTCCACACCGACCACCAACCGCTCCAGTCTATCTTCCAGAAAGACCTCGCCTCAGCTCCTAAACGCCTACAGAAAATGATGCTTTTCCTACAACGATACAACTTCACTGTGGTGTACAGGAAAGGTTCTTCATTACATTTAGCGGACGCCCTATCCAGAGCCCCACATCAAGATAAAGACACCACCCCATCTCTGCCAGACACCTTCCATGTTTTTCGCGTACATCTTGCTCACCTGGACCCCACCTCGCCAGCCCTTACTGATACAACTCGGGAACTACTGCGCAAGGCCACAGCATCATGCCCCAGCATGCAAATTCTGCAGCATTACATCCTCCACGGTTGGCCATCCACTAAGGAGCACCTTCCCCATGAGCTGCAAGCATTCTGGCACTTTCGTGAGGAACTCACTGTTGCAGAGGGAATCCTTCTCAAGTCTACTCGTGCCATCGTCCCTACCTCTCTCAGACCGAGCATGCTAAGCAAAATCCACCACTCCCATAGAGGAGCAGAATACTGCCTTCGCTTCGCTCGAGATGCAGTTTTCTGGCCTAACATGTCCAAAGACATTGAAACATTTTGCCAGTCATGCCCGGAATGCGCCCAGTATGGAAAGCAAGCCGCCACGGAGCCTATGCTGTCTCACCCTATCCCTACGCGACCTTGGCAGTTCGTCTCGCAAGACATATTTGACTTCCAACACAAGCAGTACTTAGTCACTGTGGACCATTACAGCGATTTCTACGAGTTAGACTTGCTAATAAACACACAATCTGCCACCATTGTCGATCTTACCAAAGCCCACTTTGCCCGCCACGGCATCCCACTACGTTGTCTCACAGACAATGGCCCTCAATTTATCTCTAACGACTACAAGAGATTTGCAAAAGAGTACGGCTTCGAGCACATAACCTCATCTCCATACTGGTCTCGTAGCAACGGAAAAGCTGAGGCAGCTGTAAACGATGCCAAATCCACCCTCAAGAAATCTGATGACATCTACCTGGCTCTACTCAACATCAGAAATACACCTCCCCGTGGCTACTCCTTCTCCCCAGCCCAAAGGTTAATGGGGAGACGCACTCGCTCCACTCTACCACTCTCAGAAGAACTCCTCAAACCTACACTCGCAGACCCCTCAACAGTCTGTTCTGAGATCGCTCTCCGCAAAGAAGCCACAAAAGCACAATACGACAAACAGACACAGCCCCCACTGATGCCATTACCGCTAGGCTCCCACGCCTATGCAAAACCTAGGCCATCTCAACGGGGGACCCCCTGGATATATGGTCAGGTCGTCTCCAGTCCGTCGCCGCGTTCCTACAACATAGATACTGGCAACCACATCCTTCGTCGAAACCGGGCCCAGTTACGACCAGCCGCACCTCCGCGCAATATCCCGCAGCAATCTTCACCAGTGCCCTTTTCACCGCTCTTCCTACCAGACACCCCATCCAGTTCCAAGCACATCACTCCACACAAACCGGTCCAGCCACCGAATGCAGCTTCACCTCCAGCTGAATGCCATTCCACTCTACCCTTTTCAGAGCATGTACCTCAAGTACAGGAGCCGCCAACAAATAACAGCTCCCCTGAAGCTGGCCCACAGACCCCACACTCACAAGTAACCACCAGATTCGGAAGACTGATCCGAAAGCCCACGAAGTTGAATGACTATGAGCTTAGCTAGAAAGTACACTAGCTAAGTGCTATATCGCGAGAACACTCCATATTCTCAGTGCCTCGCTTATAAAGCATTTTCTTGTTATTGATATTTTTCATTTTTGCATTTAGCTTCCAAGACATTATTTGCCTCCTATCGTTTTTTTTTGTTTGTTTTAACGAAGAGGGGGGGATGTCACGTTACCGTTGCGTTACTCGCATGTGATACACATTCTGGAGTTCCCGTATGAACTCGTGTATGACGATTGTGTAATAAAAAGTTAGCTTAGCATGGCCTCCGTTGTGTTCGCCCTTTATCAACGCTTCGCTGCATAACAAATTCATCAACTAAGGTGATTCCAAATTTTTACAGCTGCCAAGAGAAAGTTGAATTTACGATAGTTTGTTTTGATGGCATTGGCACATGCTCTGATTTTTTATGTAATACAGTAACTATGAATGTAGATAATGAAGGTCTACATTGTACATGTATGTAAATGATCGTCACAGTTAAAATTGAATACTTAACTTAAGCACTAAAGAAAATAAAGATTAAAAAAATTCAAGCTTAAATACTAAGGGAATCAAACCCATGACCTCTGTGATAATGGTGCAGTGCTCTATGAACTGAGCTAAGATGCCAACTGGGAGCTGGTCATTTTGTTGGTTTGTAATAAACCCCTGAGTCAGATGGATAAATGAGAATAAATAAATTCATATGAACATCATATGGTTTATATCTTTCTTTATGAATTTGTTTTTCTTGTACAAAAGGCATCACTGAATATGCTGCTCTGGCATCAAAATCTTTAACCGACAAGATTATTATCATTATAATGAAACATTAGCAACCATTTCTTCACAGACACAGATCACAATCCTTCAACAGTCCCTGGAAACACTACGGATATCATGCCCCCACCGTATCCATCAGAGGCCCCACCACCTTACATGCAGCAACCTAGTTACCTGGTATCACCAGGTTACCAAGTACCACCAGGTTATCAAGCTCCAGTCAGTTCCATAGCACCACCTGGTTACCCAGGGCAAGTGTATCAAGGTGCTCCCATTGGTTGCGTAGTTGCTGCAGTAAGTGGTGTTTCGCTTGATGTCTGATTAATATAGATTAATTAATATAGATTACCCTGGGATATAATGCTGATTTGGACTAGTAGCAGTTTCTGTTGGATCACAAGTCTATTTTTAGTCATTTAACTTCCAGTAACTCCTCAAACCTTAATTGTTTCACCTGATGTTTCAATGCTACTTCCTGACAGTCAGTTGGCATGGCCAATGTAAACCAGTGTTAGCAAGCCATTTCTTGAAACGCTAAGTTTGAAATACTGTACAGATTGTTGTGATTTACATGGTTTGTTTGTGCCCTTACTGCTTTTTTGTACCAGTAATTTTTGCCAACATGATATCCGGTAATAATGCTCATAGGTCATTCTGTTCGCATACCTAAAGTTATTCTAGATCTTAACAATTTATAATTAATTATTTCACTTACAAGAAAAACCTGTATGCAAAATTAATTTAATGGCCACTACACACTGTACTTGTCAGGCATGGTATACCGTAAAAGCTCTATTAAGCCCCCCCTCTCTAATAAGCCTCCCGTTTGGGAGTCGGTTTTTGGTCTGTAATAAGCCCCTCCTCTCTAATAAGTCCCCACCCCCCCATTTTGGGACACGAGATTTTGTAATTATTTCCTCCTATTCCCTCTTATTACACTGTAAATACACTTTATGCAGCCCTGTTGGTATGTTTGTAAACAAATATACAATCAAACACACAATACTGTTTCCCGCTCGGTATTTAAGTAATAAGCCCCCCCTCTCTATTAAGCCCTCCCCTCCAATAAGCCCCCAGTTAATAAGGCCTGAAATGAAATAAGCCTCCCGGGGGCTTAATAGAGCTTTTACGGTAATCAAATGTCTAGTTGCAGCTTAAGGCCAATCAAGGCTCTGAAAAATTGTGTTATAACAGTGGTCCAGTTTTTGCAGAGTTAGACTTGCCAGTTCAGAATTCAGTTAAACTCAAAAGGATATAAGTTATTCTTGTAATGTTCACACATACTTTATCATTGATGTAGCAACCTGGAATGTACTTGGTACAACCATCCATGCAGACACCTCCCCCAGATTACCAAGCTCTGTCATGGTTTGCATGCCTTTGTTGCTGCTGGCCTATTGGTATTATGGCTATACTAAAATCCAATGAGGTGAGTTCTAGAATGATCAAAGTATGATGCCATGATCAGTAGTAAAGAACATCTGCAGTAATATTTACTAAGTTATGAATAAATGCCTAAATGTTCTGAGTCTTTTGAGTCTTTTGGCAGGGCTAGAATGTAAGCAATAAACAGCAATAAAGACTTTTTTAATATGTGAATAGGCTGCACAAACAATACTAACAGTAGGATAGTTTCCTCCAGTAATGCACACAAGGTAATTCTCTTTGGGATTTTAATTTGAAGTATGCTTTTGTATTATTTAATAGGGAGTAGTGTAGCCTCCTACACAGACGTCTTTGGGCTTGTCACGCGGTCTATGCACAGGGTTCATACGCGTGTTGAAAACCCTTGAAAACCCTTGAATTTCAGGGGTCCAATTTCAAGGCCTTGAAAGTACTTGAATTTCGTTTTCGGTCCTTGAAACTCCTTGATTTGTTATTGAACAAGTTCGAAAAATATCGAAAAATATCTGCACTATCTGTAAACCCAAAACATAGATGTTAACACAAACATTTTTCTTGGGTTTGAGGTAAAATTGTCATTAAAAAAAGTCCTTGAAATTTCTAAGTAGGGTCCTGGAAAGTCCTTGAATTTTTGGCGTGAAAAAGTGTAAGAACCCTGTATGCATGATGAGCCCAAAGAGCATCTGCAGTGTTACTGCAAAAGTGGATGATTTGTAATCTTTCGGTCAGTGACAATATTAGAGCAATGATACCATTGCTTGATCTCCAGTCCAACGGATCAGATGAGCAACAATTCTGTGGGTTTTGATTTATTGCCCTCAATAAACTGTATTTGACTGAGCTTTCTTTTTTGTGGAGTTGGTGTGTGATCTTCTTTATGTTGTATCCCATCACAGTACTTTTTTGTCCTCATTTTTGTCTCTCCCCACCTACTATGAACTATGGCTCTCCTAACTTTTCAACAGTTCTTAATATCTGTGAATGATGCATATGAAATAAATCATAATATGAACTGTGGAAATGAAATCAAATGAAGAATGATCCTCACAGTTGTGAACGCAATTTATGCAATTGCAGAAAGAAACCTGAAAGAAATTCAGGACTTCAACAGGGTTTGAACGCATGCCTCACGATACTGGTGCAATGCCCTAACCAACTGAGCTATGAAGCCACTGACATTGGGAGCAGGTCAATTGTGGGTTGAGTGTGAATGATGTATATGAAATAAATCATACATGAACTGCAGAAATGAAATCAAATGAAGAATGATCCTTGCAGTAGTCAACTGCGAGGATTCTTCATTTGAGTTTGTTATCTGCAGCTACGTGCTGGGCTGTGAGCTGGTGAACTGAAGCAGTTCACTGATTGGTCTCATTTTCTTTTAGGTTCGTAATGCCCTATCCCGTGGAGACTTCAACTCTGCCAGAATTGCTTCCAATTCAGCACGCAACATGGCCTACACGGCCATTGGTGTGGGAGTCATGTTTGCTGTGATTTTAGTTGCCTTAATCATAATTTTTTTAATATTTTCATCCGTATAAAAGGCAGTGAAGAGGGTTGAGCTGCGGACATGCTAAAGCAAGTGGCACACCTTTCCTTGCAATTCAGATAATTCGAATTTCTGATTTTAAATGCTTGCTTTGGTGGTGACCATTTTTAAGGTGCAAACAGGTGTTTGTTTTTGTGGGGTTTGTTCTTTAAAGGGACTATTTTGCAAATAGGAGTGCTCAGAATAGATTAAGTATTTGTGTTGTTTTGGAACCAGTATCATGGGTTTTTTTTTAAGACCCATGTTCATCCTAGAAGCATTGTGTGCTGTGCTGAATTTCCCACAGATGGAAAATCTTTTTTGGCATTGCTTTCAGTTAGCCATAAATGCAAGCATAACGATCAACTTCCCTGGCTTCCTCAGTCACTGAAAGTAATGAACCACACATAATTGCAGCGTTTTTGGAGGAACTGATGTCTTTCATAGGCACAAACGATTCAAATAAATAACAGCAATGTAGAAAAATAAGCCGTCTCTCATTTCTTTATGATTTATTGTGACATTCAACCACTGGGACTCAGTGGGTAGATTCTGTTAAAGCAATCACATCACAACAATGACCAATAGAGTTGATTAAAAACAAATAATAAACATGCACAAGGCCTCTTGGGTGATCATGAGTCTTTAAATTAATTAACGGATTAGTGCTCTGTGCATTCTACTCTTGGCACTAGAATCAATAGAGTAAGGTTTACTCAGGACCACAGAATACATATGTATGTATTCTTTTGGGAAAGCTTTGATGAGAAATTGTGTGTGGCCTGTCATGTCATTTTGCATGCTGGTCACATATGTCACCTCAACTCAAAGTACGCTGTCTCCAAAATACGTGTTCTTTTGAAAAACCTTATCCCATATATTTTATTATTCCTAAATCAGTGAAGGAATCAGCAGAATAGTCCCCAAAGAACCTTTCCTTGACCCCTTTTACAGCTTTACATTCTGTCTAATGTTTGGCATTTTGAGATGCACTACAAGGTACATATAGTTTTCTTTGTCTCACTGATTGAAATCTGAGAGTCAGTGCTGAAGAGTCGGTTTAAGAATGTCCCACATCAGCTACCCAATTCTGTTGTTTGCATGCTTGCTTTCAGATGATAGCAGGGTGAAAAGGCCATAGTTTTGTGTTTCAATAGTCTAACAGTTTATTGTTTACGTTCACACTATGCATTAAGTTTTCCATGAACCAATATCAAAGTGAAAAAAACAAAAGTGGTGAAGGATGAGGGAGGCAAGGAGGCAGGGCTCTGGGTCCTTTTTTACTTTGTATGGGGATTATTTTCAAAAACACAGTTATTCATCAGTATAGGGTATATTTATTCATTTACTAATAAAACTTAGGAATAAATGGTAATTGTACACAATGTAGAACAAGAATGTTAATATTTTTTGCAATGATATTCCAATGTAATTTTCTCACATATTTAAATGATTTATTTAATAATGTATAATTCACTTACATGTACTTGTATCAAACAACCACAAAAGGTGTAAAATGCAATAAAATTGCTAACAAGGCATTTCTTTCTAGGTTGTGATTATATGATAGTGGTAAAATATCAGAGCGCTAGGTTGACAGTGCTAGAATGTTGCAGATGAATGCATCTGCTCGCCTGAAATTTGAAATCACCTGGCTTTAAAACCAGAGGGCGAGGTTCGATTGAGGTTTAATATCTGTAACATGCATCATGTACCAATTCTGTCAAGCATCCCATGCTTCCTGGCATATTGTCCACCTCGTTCTCTAAAGGATAGCAGCATAATTCCAAGGATTGTTGTTCCAAATCGGAACAACCAGCAATAATTATTGTTTTACATTCGGGACCAAGTGTAGAAGGTACAGGGAACATCCCCATAAATCTTAGGTGAGAAGAAGTTTGCAAGGGTTTGGTTGTCTTAACTGAAACGGCCTTAAACACAATTTTTTCCTTCTACTTTGAAACTGTAAGTTTAATTTGGGGAACAATGTTTTCAAAAATTGAGAATTGCAATCGACGTCTTTAGGAAGAAATATGACAACAACAACAACAATAACAACAACAATAATAATATTAATAATTACTAGCCGAGCACAGATGCTCCACTAATTGAGGAGACTACAATCAAATCAAGTATTGGTTTTGGGAGAGAGGGAAAACCGGAGTACCCGGAGACAAACCTCTCGGAGCAGAGTAGAGAACCAACAAATTCAGCCCAGTTATGACGCAAGGCAAGCGCTCTCAACACTACGCCAACCTTGCAGCCCCCGGAACGGAACAGCAAGTCTACCTTTACTTGGCCCTTCGCTCAGTACTTTTGAATTTTTTCTTCAAATGGTCATTTTTGGAATTTTTGTCCTTGAAAATAACTATGATTGAGATTTCAATCTCCCTTGTTTTTAGTTACTTTCATACCTGCGTCGAAGTGTTCAAAGCAATGGCCCATTTTTCCACACTTCTCTCATCTCGGCGTTACACCACAGAAAACCACACATATTACATACTATATACTTCATAGCTTACTTGAGCCGAAAAAAAGCGAAACTCTGATAACGTTCAGAGAAAGTTATTTATAACTGTCTTTCAAATCATTCAATGAAAGAAAAGTTTGACAGTTGAAACTGGAAATATTTGCAGTGGTGAGTAATGGGATTTTACACGAATGATTTTCTAAACTTTTAACTGAAATGCAAGATACGTAAATTAGCTGAAAGTAAACACTTTTTAACTCACGCAGAACTCTGCCATTAGCCGGATAGTTTCTCACGGCCATTTATTGTAAAGTAGCCCAGGAAAAGTGTCGCCTGAAGTAAGGCTCCGTTTGAGGTCCGTTTGCGTGTATTATCAGGGGATTATACATTTTCGTCTCGGTGAAGACGGAAACTTTCCCTTTCCCACAGAAATACCCATCGAAAGCGCAAACATTTCAAAACGTTGTTAGGAGTTGTGTGTTCTAAAGACACCTTTTTTCTGACTTGGCATATTTTA